>JAQZBX010011463.1:0-42662 GCA_029593785.1 Cabassous unicinctus
AAAACATTTGCCTCCCTGAAAAGGGCCTAACAGTGGGTTCCCTGAAGGAAGGGGCTTATCTGTTATGGTATAGGCACTGTGGTTCATACATCTTATAAGATGCATCCTTCAGTCCTTACACAGACCCTTTATCTTGTAGATGAAGAACTTGTGGGTAAGGGAAGTGAAATATTAAGCAAATGTGAATTGATTCCCAAACATATATGTTTTGAAAATTAAATGGAACAAATTCATGTAGAATGTTTCATTAGAATAGAGCACAGTCTTTAATCAGTTTAATCAATGCCACTTCTCCTGCCTCCAGTTACACAACTGCCATTCTAGTGTAGGCAACATTATCTCATGGGCCAGAGATATTACATGTCACACCTCTGCTCAAAGCCCTTTAATGGCTTTCTATTCTAGTTAGAGTGAAACCCAGTGTCTTCACTATGGCCTAATGGACCTTACACAATCTGACCCCCAACAAGCTCTCCAAGCTTATTTCCTAACACTCTTTTCCTCCTTCTCTCCAGCCACCCCAGACTTCGTGCTTCTCTTCCTTGAACATGCCAAATCATCCCCACCTCCACTTCTCTGCATTCATCACTCCTTTTTCTGCTTGTCATACTTTTATCCCAGACATCCAATTACTTATTCCCTCAATTTCTTCAGGTCTCTGATCGAATGTTACCTCATCAGATGCACCTTTTCTGATTGCCCTATCTAATGAGATACCTTGTTATTCTCGGTTCCAGTACCTTAATTTAAGCACTTACAATACCTGAATAGTACATATATATTTTTTTGCTTATTTATGTATCATCTGCCTGTCCCCACCAGAATGTAAGTATCGTGAGAGACAGGACTCTGTTTTGTTCACTGTTGGATCCCCAACATCTAGAACAGGGCCAGGCCCAAAATACTGCTTAATGTAAATATGTATGAATAAACGCTGTGGCACAAAGCCTCCCATCCAGAGATAACATGTATACATCAAACCCTGAACCTATATAAACAGATGTTACCTGCAATATCCAAGTCTGTTCACCTCACTTTTTTGTTTCCATGAAAGCTAGAACTTGGAAATTAAGGGATGAGCCATCATGTGGAAGGGGAAAATGCTTTACAAGTTAGCAAAACAGCTATAGAGAAGAAACCTGCCCCTGAATGACCTCAGGAGGTGGCTTCACTTACTCACCCTGGACACTAACCCTCCTTGCATTTCAGGGTCTCTTTATACAGAAGCTTATCTTGTACCCTAACTAATACAGAGCCTAAACTGAGAATGTTTCAGTTGGCATGAAGAAGAAAAGAATGATTTTAGAGTTTTTTGAGGAAATTGAAATTAGAAGACTAAGTGATTGATGGGCCCTGTCAGGAAAAAGAGATGATGGAATAGAAAATGACCCTGAGGATTTTAACTTAGGGATGGGGATGAGGCTAATGCCATTAATCAAGTGAGAGATGTCTTTATCAGGGAGGAGCAGTGGAGTGATGAGTCATGTTATGAATATGCTTAATTGGAGCTGCCTCTGTGACATCCAGGTGAAGATTTCCAACAAATTTTCCACACCCTGATTCAACCAGAACAGCTACAAGTGAATCTGTGATTTATACTTTGGCCTTCCATGTAAGATTCTGTAACTCTGGACCAAAAAATAAGTATTTACTTTATAAGAAAAGTGGAAAGATATCTCATAAACCAGAAATAAAAGGTCATCGATAGATAATATGGATGTAGATAGATGGTAGATAGGAAGATTTATATAACTTATATTGTATAGATAAATAGGCAATTAACACATCTATACTATTTGTAAATAAGATATGTAATTTGCCTTACTTAGAGCAGACATATTAGTTTACTACATAACTGAAATGAAGAATGCATATTTTAGAAACTGCAAGATTTCTTAAAAGTTAATGTCCATCACTAATTACAGATTAGATATAGTTTCCCAAAAAAGATTTTTTTAAAAAATCAGTATCTCCTCCTTTTAAACTTTCCCTAGGAATACATCTCAACACATTTTGAGTGGTGGACCATGTGTAAATTTTTTAAAATAGCAGATTTTTCCCCTTATGATATTTTTGTATAAAACAAATGTAATGAAATATTTGTTGCTGTACAAATTTCTCCCATAAATGTGTACACTTGCATACGTACATGGGCTTGTGCAAACAAATGCATAAAATGCATAAGTACACACACACACACACACAATATTCCCTGAATTAAGATCAGGAACTTTTACCCAAAGTGTTTTAGAGTGTCTTTAACAAGAGAATAAAGATATTTGAATAAAAGTGCTTTTATCGCTCCCAAAAGTGCTATAATTCAGCCTAATGTAGCTAAGTTAATGTAACCCACCAGGCAAGGAACTTAATGTGTCAGTTGTGTGGAGGTTAATTATCAAGCGTGTGGTCTGTTGCTACTCCCCTATTAAGGGCAAGAGGAATGAGAAAGAAGTGAGAGAAGGAAGTGAAGTGGAGAAAGCAAAGTCTGACCACAAATTTCCCCAGGCTATCAGGGTAATCTCAGCAGTAAAGAGACTCTCTAGTTCACATATGGGGCCTAGATTGTCTACAGTTAAATCACACTCTATTCTTCCTGAAATGAGTTCAAGAATATTTAAAAACTGTCAGTGGTGCTTTCAATATTGCAAAGAGTGGAAGAGTTCAATTTTATCACTCATGTTATGTTTTCCAATAAATAGAAATTAAGTTAAAAGGGTGAAGAAGCTTCACTGTTTTAAAGTGATTTTCCAAAGAAAGATACCGGAGAATGGCACTCAAATATGAGACCTCATTCCCAATACATAAGTCTGTAGTTTTTTTGGAAATTGGTCTCGTAAAGCCCCTGACATAGCACAAACAATGCTCACATTAAAAAATTTCCTCTCTATCACTTTATTTCATAAATAAATTGGTCTGTTCACACTTTAAAATACGGAAATCTTTTTATTCAACACTTCTGTATCATATTCAATTTTCCCTCCTAAAATACTAGCAAATTGAAGCATGCTAGATTTGAGATTTGCAATATTGAAATAATCTATTTTAAATAAAACACGTAGTATTCTCCATTAAACTATAATTATGAGGTGTTTAAATGTATTTACAATTGTGATTCTGCTAGGAAGTTTCTCTATGACCCTTTTATTAGTTATAGAAGAGAACATATATGTGCTTTCCTATACATCCTTTCTGCTTAGGAAATCAAATGGCTAAAATTGTAGACATGACTTAGGGAAAACTTCTTAAGCTTTCCGATATTCAATTTTCTCATTTGCTAAGGGTTATAATAGTATTTGTTTTTCAATGTTGTTTGGAGTATCCAATAACTTAACTTATGTAGAAAGCCAGACCATTAATATAGTAAGTATGCCAAAAATGTCTGTTCCCTTTTTCCTCCAGTACCTTACTATATTAAGGTGTCCTCAACATATTTATTATCCAGTGGTGGAGAAAAAAAGTTTTATTCTAATACTGATATAAACTTTATTTATATCATTTTAGGAGGTTATTATATGTCAAAGACTGATCTAGATATGATGTATGGACTCTATCATTTAATCTTCACAAAACTTATGAGGTAGGTACTTTTGCTGTCTCAGCATATTACAAATAAAATTTGTATTGGTTAGTTTTGCTGCAGTAAAAAACAATCTCTCAATTTTGGAGGATTTCAAGAATAATAAAAAAAACAATTTTTGTTCTCAGTATCTGCTGAAGCTTTCCTCCATGTGATCAGAACCTCTTTGGGACACGACATTTTCATGGCAGAGGGTAAGAGCGAGAGAGAGAGGGAGAAACTTTAACTACTCAATTGCTCATAAGCTTCCCCTTGGACTCTCATACTATTGACAAAGCAAATCTTGACAATAAGCCAGGGAAAAGTATTCCGACTACAGGGTAAACATTGCAAAGTCATACCGTTATAGGCAGAGATTTACAATTGATGAGGTCAAATGATGTGTCCAAAGCTACATCCTAATAAGTGGGACAGTTGGCTTTAGAATATCAAAGCAGTGTCCCTACTCTTACCTATCAATTCTAAGCAGTATATGAGTGGTGCTAAATTAGTCCTAGAGACAGGAATTGCTAATGAGTTTTTAAAAAGTGACTGAAAAAGACCTCCACCAGCTCGTATGGTTACTTTCATAAAAGTGGAGGGATTGGAATAGTCAGTTTCACTTGGACTATAACATTATGAAAGGGAGTAATGCATTTACAGAAAGAAAGGCTGTAGCCTTATTTGAAAGGATTGGAAATCCAATATGAGTGATGATTATTCTGTGCCCTTTAGTTTCGTTTAGTTATTGAAGAAGGCTTCTTGTGAAAGGGATTTTATTAGCATCAGTCAGTATCTGTCTATCAAAAAATATGCAGAAGTGACAGTAGCCAGAGGGAGAGCATTGTGGTAATTCTAAATGACAAATGGGAAAGAAAATAAACAGAATCTGTGCAACAGTGAACTACCTTAATTAGGGTTATTGAGAGATGCTGAATTTCAGCCATTTACCTGACTTGTGCAAGAGTTACATGTATTAATATTCCATGGTTGACACTTGTACCATTTCCCTTAATCTGTTGGGAGAAACATAAGTTATTTTAATTATTAAAACTTTGTTTTCTCAAGATTTCAAAAGCCTTAAGGAAAAGTTCCAATTCCTCAAATTCTGACACGCAGTGGTAAATTTCATCTGTTCTCTTTCATTTGAATAAATCATTTTAACTCTTTTATTGGGGCTGGAGAGAAAGGTCAACATTGGTCAAATCCAGCTGAAATAGAAACTTAAATTTGAGGAATAATTGGGTTGAGAACAACTGAGTCTTTACACACAGATCCTGCCTTCAACCTTCAGAGCAGCTATTGAAGACCCTTTACTTTCCTGTTCACTTTACTACCTCTCAAAAAAGAAATTTTCAATTATTTTTCATTCACTTTGATTCAGGTAACAACTAATATGTAAAGGGCTAAAGATCAAAATGTCTTGTTTTTGCAGAATCATATGCTATTTAGCTATAATTTCTCTGATGGTTGTGCCATTGCACTAATAAAAAAAATGACAATTATAAACAGCAGTTAATATTTAGTCATCTTTATATGGATAGAAGTTTCCATTAAGGCTCTCTAATCCAAACAAATTCTATATCTACTTGTCACACACACACACACACACACACACACACACACACACAGGCCCATTACAGCAACGCTCGACAAACATCAAATCAGGAAGAACTAGAATATTATAATGATGACTTGAGATTTCTGATTTTAGAATTATGCAAATTTCAGCAGCTCTGTAATGTGATAGCTCAGTAGCTATCTAAGCTCCAGTATCTCATTTGTAAAATGAGATATTAAGAGTTCCCATTTCATAGAATTTTGTAGCTTTTAAAAAATGCATTTTGCCGTGGCAACAATTTCTAATAACTGCCTCTTTAACTTTTACTGACATGTATTAAAATATTTTGTTCCTACTGAGTAAACTTAGAGCTTGAACTATTTTCCCAAAGATGAGGATAATAGATGTGAACCATTTTTTTTCCTTTATTCAAAAACCATTGACTGAGCCCAAATGTGCCTGAGACATAGCTGCTGGGCAGAAGGTTCAAGGCATACCACTTGGTCCCTTCCCTCATGGAGTTTTCAGTCTAGAAGTGGAACTCACAGTCAGATCCATCTCCCAATATATTGGAAGTAACATTCATGGGCCTTAACTAAGTTTCTTTAGAAGTTACCTAACTTGGTAGTTTTCATTTTCTTCATAAAATCTACAAATTCACTGCTCGGTTCTTGATTATACAGTTCCATACCAGACCCCAAAGTCTTCACGGGTAAGGACAAGAAAATTTATTCAATTACTGCCATATATTACGTGATTTGTGGGTCAATAACAACTGTAGCAGCTTTGTTTGAACATCATCTGTCAGAGTTGAGTTCACTAATTTGATGGCATCTCAATGTCTTCTCTCAACATCCCCTCCAACTTCATCTGATACTCAGTGGTTGGCTTTCTGCCTGTGTTTTCAATTGTTCTTTCCATTTCTGCCCCAGTCTTCCTGAATAGGAAGCCTGGGAATTTGCTTTCTGTGGGCTGGAACTGTGTGTACAAGAGGCAGCCAAGCATGAGAACAGCCTCTCTAATCCACACTGAACGCCTGCGGCACTCAAACCCCAGAGGGCTGATGATGGAATGATACAAGATTGGCTCTGCCCTTCATCCTGTGCTTCTTTTTCTCCTTCCTCCAAAATATACCCTCTGGTAAATCTGTCTTTGCTTCTGCCTGGATTCATCATACAGCAGTAATCTTCATTTCCACCTTTGATTTTCCAGGCAGAGGTTTTCTCAATGCCACTAAAATAATCTTGGGCAGACAAGAATTTTTCCTAGTTAGGATATCCTTGTTTGCTTCTGTCCCATGGCAATAAAGAGTCAAGGAAACAGTTATAAACGCTCCTCTTACCTCCCATGTGCACGTGCATTACTTACCATCTAGGGAATTTAGGAATCAGTGGAGAAGGGCACTTACAAGCAGCAAGTAAGTGATTTGTGGGTACTCCTTCTGAATCACCAGCATTCTTTCCATATTCTTGAGCTCCTAGCACTGTCCCCACTAACAGAGGATGCTCTCTCTCTCTCCCATGCCTTTACTGTACTGTTCTTCCCTCTGAAACAACCTCTGCATTCCTTGCCACTTGTCCATATTTTTGGCCCATCAATAACTAGTTATAATCCCCCATTAGGGAAACTTTAAAGGTCAAAAATTATTTATAACATATGGAATAAATAAAACTATATCCAGAAAATATTTTTTATTCATAAAATATGTTTAAGGCTATGTGATAAGTGCTCAGAAAAAAATAAATTTAAGTTTCTTGCCTAACAGTATATTGGAATTGGAACACTCAGGAATTTACCAGAGCAACAGAGCCAGTAGGGTTTATATACACACATATATAAACATAAAGATATTTATTTCAAGGAATTGATTTATATGATTGTAGAGGCTGGCAAGTTTGAAATCTAGAAGGCAGACTGACAGGCTGGAAACTCTTGGACAGGAGCTAAAGGCTCATCCCACAGGCGGGATTTCTTCTTCCTTTTGGAAGCTTCACTTCTGCTCTTAGGCCTTATACTGTACTGGATGAAGCCCAGCTAGATTATTGAGGATAAGCTCCTTTACGTGAGTCCCCTGATTTTAGATATTAACCACATCTACAAAACACCTTCACGGTAACACCTAGATTAGTGTTTAATTGAATAACTGGGCACTATAGTCTAGCCGATGACTTTGTGACATATATGTAATCAGACAAAGTGACATTCTAATTGCACTCCTGCAAGACAGCATGTGAAATGAAAAAATAAGTGTTCATTTAGTAATGCTGTTTACTAAACCTTTGCCCTCTTTTAGTCTATTATCAGTAAAGTGCAATTAATTTGGCTACTCTCTAATGGAATGGACATTTTCCTCCCACGTATTTGAAGGAAGTTATGCTCTTACTTGTATCTGAGTCTTTGCACCTGTGACTTTAAGCTCTTCCTTCTTTGCCCTTTTGCCTCACAAGTTAATAGGTGCTTCATCTGGGAATTCGTTTCTGATACATCCCTCACCCTTTGACTATGTTATGTGCCTGCAACAGATGATTTTCTAACACACTCTACTTCCCTATCAGAGTATTCTTGCTTAATTTACTGTTTCAAGTAAGTCCCATGAGGACAAGGGAATTCTAGGTGTCATACTCACCATCGTTTCTTTAGAACGTGGCCCATGGTATGTGTCCCATGAATAATTGTTGAATGATGGAATTATTCCAGAAACCCATTAAGCCATACTACCTTCCATCTCCAACAGTATGGGAAACAGAAAGCAGAGAAAATATTTGTCTAGCTCCCAAACAACTGACAACTGCTTGTAAAATTGAGGCACATGGAAAGGAAACTATGAAACAGCAGCAGTGAGAGAGGCAAGAGGACATGTAGGCAGAGCCAGGCCCCTCACCGACCTCAGCCACTTCCATCATGAGTAATTCTTCCTGACGTTTCCTTCTTGAAGAGAGAGATGTGAAAGTGAGATGTCAGGTACCATGCAGGGAAGATTATCTGCAACCTTTTCTTATTTCTTTTAAAGAAAGTGTCCCCATGAGAAGTTTGTGCAAATATGTTAGAAGTATTTTGTTACCATTGGCATTTGCAGCACTGTCTCCCAAATGTCTACAAATGTCTCCCAAACTTCTACATTCACACACAGAAGGACTAATTCCAGAGTTGATGCATGCTGTCAAAACTGCATTTTGGTCTGGCTAAGACATACAAAGCTTCTAAATTTGACTTTCTTTTCTAAAATATAAAAAAACTGGTCAAAAAGCTTTCTAGACATAAAGCAAGAGTGTGGAACGTGTTTCTCTTACAATCTTTATTTCCAGTGACAAAAACATTTGCTAGAAGCTGTTCCAAAAAGCCATCTCCCACAAGATGTAGTAAAAGTATAAATACAGACTGATTTTATTTAAAAATTGACTCATATCTTTTACATAATTAGAGATAGATGAAATTAAGGCTTTAAAAATTTGAAATTCCAATCAATCTCATCTGCAATAAATGCAAATCCTCTAATAAGTGAGTAAATTGCACATTTGCAAAGTGATAAATGGCAGTTATTAAATTCAGCTAAGTGATATCAACCAATAAACTCTGAATACATGAGAAAGGGTGAAAATGTACTTGATTACCTATCAGCAAAACCCAGGTAGAAATGTGGTTTTTGCTTGTTTGTTTTTTTAATGTTATGGAAACTCCATGGCATCTTAAGTTACTGTGGATGGGAATGTATTTCTTATTTGAGTACTTGGTTACTCTGATGTGTCATTCATGTCAAACTAAATTCCAGCTCAAATTTGTAATGTACCAAATTCCATCTCAACAAAACTTATATGACAGGGTTGTCAGTTCTGATAACAGTTGTCTTCTACAGAAATGAGCCTTTCTGCCAGCTTTTACATACAACCTGTAAAATTTTACATGAAATGTATTATCTTTGTTCATATGGATTTTTTAAATGAGGCTTTTGTTTATTGGAGCAGCTTATTTCAATGATATTTAATTTGACATAAGAAAAGAAAAGCAGCAGGAAATTCTCTAAGTTAGAATGATCTGCCTTGATGTAAACACTGCTGGATTGCAAATGCCATTCGATAACAGAGTTTATTCACTTACAATAGGCTCATTTTACACAGATCTGGTCAAGGTTATGCTTTTGTATTGCATAGATTATGAATAAAAAGAATTGGAATTGTAGCCTCATAGTACTAAAGGAATAAATAGGTATGATAACTTAATGTTTCTATCACAAACATTTGTTTAATTGATAGTTGTCAGGTACTCATTACATAAAAGGTTCTGGTTCAGATTTTTATTGTTTACAGAGATGAACCAAATGCAATACTTAAGGAGCTTATAGTTTGCTAGGAAGATCTAACATGTATGCAAATAACTTTAATACAGGGAAGAGCATGGCAATCCCTCTAGATGGCATAAAGAAAAAGCCATAAGAGAATCTGGGTGATAGAAAGAAAACTTCTGGCTGAAGAATGAGGAACAACACCGTAACAGAAATGGCATTTGAGTTGGGTCATGGTTGATGGGTTGCAGTTGCATGTTCAGAGCCTACTGAATAGCAGAAGACATGGCATTCCATGCAGATGGAATACATAAGCAAAGACTTGAAATTGGGAAGGCTTGGAGGGAAGAGGGAATAGATTTTTCAGTGTCCTAGAATGCCAGATGAGTGAAGTGGTGACATAGAGGAGAGCAGAAGAGAAAGGGAAGGAGAAGAAACAGAGAGAGAGGGGAGGGAGATAAAATATGGTGAGAAAGGAGAAACAACATGCAAGCAATTGGAGAAGGAAACATCGAGGAGATGAAGTCAAATCATGAAAAATACTTTGATGTCTGAAGAACAGGAGACCCAAAAAACCTTGGTTACTACTGTCCCTTTTAAAAACACAGACATTTGAAGGAGTATATATTTGAGAGAGAACAGCCACTATAATTACATGCAATGGAGCTCTAATTCTATAGACATTTTTTTCTTATTTAAAATCTTTATGCAATTTAAAACTTTTTGCAAATGGAATTGTTTTCACAATATTTTCCTGATCAATTCCCCCTCTGCTAAGGAATTACTACTTTATGCTTTCTTCTCTGCTCACGTCAATTCATTTACCATTTTAATCCCCATGTGGATTTGTTTGTTTGAATTGTTTCATATCACCCCAGAGAGGAAAAAAATTAGCCTTTTTTTCATACCTTCCCACTAATATTCCTCCAGAGATAAACTTGGTTTTTTTACTTCAAATTGTTTTTCCATAAGATTTTATCATACTCTTTCATAAAATAGATTATTTTGAATTAAGGAGTGAGTAATATTTAAGAAATATATGTGATGTCATTGAATTAAGTAACTTTTTTTTAAAATCAGAGAGCTGATTTTAATAAGAAAATGTCAATAAATGTCAATAAGATGGATGACAGCTCAGGTCTTCCCATTCCCTGTAATATACTCTTGTTCTAACATGATTCTAACTGCCTCCTTATTCACAGCAATACAAGTTTTCATTAATCATATTACTGAAAATCTCTCTCCTACTTGTAAAATAATTTGAGATTTAAACACATTTTTAAAATAAAAGACATTTATAACCAAAACTAGCAATCATTTTAATTGAACATTTTTTTCTTTATTAGAGAAGCTGTGGGTTTACAGAACACTCGTGCATAAAATACAGGATTCCCATACACCACCTCACCACCAACAGCTTGCTTTGGTGTGCAATATTTGTTAAAATGGATGATAGCACAATTTTATAATGGTACTATATAAAAAGTCCATGGTTTAGCTTAAGGTTCACTGTGTAGTGTAGTTCCATGGATTTTTAAAAAATGTTTATTCTGTTACCACATATACAATCTAGTATTCCCCCCCACAATCACTTTCAGATATATATGTCAGTGCTGTTAATTACTTCCACAATGTTGTGCTACCATGACTGCCATCCATTGCCAAAATATTTCCATAATTCCAAATAGGAACCCTGTACATTTAAAGCCTAATTCCCATTCCCTATCACCCAATCCCATCCCCTGGTAACCCATAGTCTAGATTCTGACTCTAAGTTTGCTTATTCTAATTGTTTCAATATATGTCTTTTTGTGTCTGGTTTAATTCATTCAACATGATAACTTCGAGGTTTGTCCAGGCAGTCACATGTGTCAGCACTTCACTCCTTTTTACAGCTGAATAATATTTCATTGTATTTATATACCACTTTATTTATTCATTCATCTGTTGATGAATACTTGGGTTGCTTCCATCTTTTGGCAATTGTGAATAATGCCACTATGAACAGCAGTGTGCAAATGTCTGCTCATGTCCCTGCTTTCAATTATTTTAGGAAAGTACCTAGTAGTGGGATTCCTGGGTCACATGGTGGTTCTATACTTAGCTTTCTGAGGACCTGCCAAGCTGTCTTCCACAGTGGCTGCACCATTTTACATTGCCACCAGCAATAAATGAGCATCCCTATTTCTCTGCATCCTCTCCAACATTAGCTATTTTCCTTTTCTTTTAGTAGCATCCAATCTAATGGGTATGAAATGGTATCTCATTGTGGTTTTGATTTGCATTTCTTGATGATTAATGATTTTGAGCATCTTTCCGTGGGCTTTCTGGCCATTTGTACATCTTCTTTGGAGAGATGTCTGTTCAAGACTTTTGCCTGTTTTTTAAATTAGGTTGTTTGTCTTTTTGTTGTTAAGTTGAAGGATTTCTTTATACATTATGGATATTAAACTTTTATCAGATATGTGGCTTCCAAATATTTTCTCCTACTGTTTAGGATGTTGTTTTACTTTCATGATAATGTCCTCTGAGTTGCAAAAGTTTTTAATTTTGATAAGGTCCCATTGCTTGTGCATTGGGTTTTCAGTCTAAGAAACCATTGGATAACACAAAGTCCTGAAGATGTTTCCTTACATTTTCTTCTAGGAAATTAATAATTCTGGCTCTTATAGTAAGGTCTTTGATCCATTTTGAGTTGATTTTTTCACACGATGTGAGATAGGGGTCCTCCTTTCTTCTGAAAATGGAGATCCATCAACAATCATTTTTAATTACACAAGATAGCAGCAAAGAGTATAGAGATTCATATGTGCAGACACTTTTTTCCCGGAATAAAAAATCTTATAGAAATTTATAATGAGGATTATTATTTGAAAGGCATTGAATAACAGGGAAGAGAATCCCTTTAATCGTGGTTTTATGAAATATAAAAGCCAAGTGATTTTCATATTGCTAGATTATTTAAGGCAGATATCATGAAATGGGTTAACTTTATACACTGGGAATTTATTAGCTTTCAGTTGAGGCTGTGAGGATGTCCAAATCAATGCATCATCAAGATGATGCTTTCTTCCTGAAGACCAGCTGCCAGCGACCCTTGTTCCTCTGTAACATGGCAAGGAACAGGGCAGTGTTTGCTGTTCTCTCCCTTCTCTTCTGGGTTCATTGATTTCATTTTTTTGCTTCCATAGCTTTCTTTCTCCTTTTCTAAATATCATTCTCTTATAAATGATTAAGACCCACCCTGGGCAACACTCCACCTTAGGTAAGCTAATCTTAAGTTTATATTTACAATAAGTTTACACTCACAGGAATGGTTTAACTTTAAGACCAAATTTTCTGGGTTCCATTCAGCTTCAAACCATCACAAACACATAGTTTTAAAGCTTGAGGTTGGATACGTCTCCAATCTCATTGCAATTTCAACAAGTGTTTCAAATCAATGTTTGCCAAATAACTTCAAAACAGAACTTAAACTTAGTGTTGCTCCTTATGTTCCTCTTGCCTCTCATCCAGTTATCCTGTACATCACCAGGTCTCCCAGAGGAGGTCAATGTCCTACCTGCCCATCGGATCAGCAGGAACTTTGCATGGTGCTCAGATTGTCTGACTTTTCTCTCTGGAGCCACACTTGTTAGAATTCAGTTCCTTTCATTGTCTGTCCACCCTAAGACTGTCAAGCTGATCACATGTTGCCCAGGAGCCAGTATGCTATGCACCTAAGCCAGTCTGAACTATGACTGCCTCTACTTGATGAACTCATTCTCCTTTGTAATTAAGTTTGGCCTTTGAGACTGCTATTGGATCCCTTGCTGTTTTGGCATTCCAACTGTGCCAACTTTGATTAATAATACATCCAGATTGTATTATGATAACCTGCTGTGATCAGGATTACTTTGTAAGTGCAGAGTACTTTAAGCTGATAGAAAATTCATCATCTAATTGCATATCAAATAAAAAATTAAGTGAGTTCTGGTTCTTAAAAAAATAAAAGATCTAATATATGTAGAATCATTACAAAGAATATCAAAGAAAACCGGTTTAATTCAGGTTATAGGAGGATCATTTATACAATCATAATAAGGATCAGTGCTTTGTAAAATCAATGTGACATGTAGAACATTTTTAATGGTGGCTCTCACAACAAATATTAATTGGTAGAGTTTTAACAAATAATGTTGTATTAGTTTCTTAGGGCTGTGCTAATAAAGTACCATAAACTATTTGGCTTAAAACAACAGAAATTTATTGTCTTACAATTCTGGAGCATGGAAGTCCAAAATCAGGTTATCAGCAGGGACATGTCCCCTCTGAAACCTATAAAGGAGAATCCTTCTTTGCCTATTTCTAGCTTCTGGTAGTTTGCCAGCAATCCTTGGCATTCCTCGGCTTGCAGTTATAGCAACTCAGTCTCTGCCTCTGTCATCACATGTTAGTCTCCCTGTGTCTGTTTGTCTCTCTTCCCCTTCTCACAAACACACCAGTCATGGGATTAAGGACCCTCCCTATTTCAGTATGACCTCATCTTAAATTAATTACATGTTCAAAGAACCTATTTCCAGATGAGTTCATATTCTGAGTTACTGGGAGTTAGGACTTCAATATATCTTTTTGGTGTACACAATTCAATTCATAATAGACACCAAGTTTGCAAGACCTACAAGCCAAGTATGACATAACAAGAAGCATTGAGTGCAATCTGCCATTATGGAGAGTGACTGATTGGCAGGGTAGAGATCAGGGAATACTTCTCTTGTGCTTTATCTTTAACAAGAGATAATTTCTGTTTATTTAACATTATTTTCTTTAGGGAAGTTTTCATTTAGAAGGAAGCAGAATAGCTAGTAGTTAAAAATTTAAGTTTCTGAAAATAAGTTGCATAGAGTCTGCAGGCTCTGGCACAAACAAGTGGTGTAACTCTGGGGAAGTCACTGTAATGTTTCTGTGTCTCAGCTTTCTTATCTTTAAAATAAAAGACCCTTGAGGAGCCGATGTGGCTCAAGTAGTCGAGTGCTTGCTTCCCATATGAGAGGTCCTGGGTTTGGTCCCTGGTGCCTCCTAAAAACAAAGACAAACAATAAGCAAACAAATGAATAAAAACTAACTCAGGGGAGCCACGTGGCTCAGTGGTTGAGTGCCAGCTTCCCACATCTGTGGTTCTGGGATCAATCCCCAGCCCTGGTACCTCAAAGGAAAAAAAAAAAAAGATCCTATTTCACAGACTGTTATGAAGACCAAATAAGGCAGTTCCTATAAATTACATAGAACAGTATTTGAGACATTGTAAGGACACAATAAATGTTAACTATTTTTATTCTCTGAGTGTTACTACCAGGACCAGTTTCATGAGTCCATGACACAGGGCCCCGTGCTCAGAAGGGTCATGCTTTGTTTAATGCTCTGCTGTTGCATTGTATTATTAAATTGCTAATTTAATGTTCTGCTGTTACACTAAATTACTATCTAAATAATTTTTTTTCCTTTTTTATTTTCTAAATAATTTTTAACAAGGGTCCCGCATTTTCATTTTGCGCTGTGACTCCCAAAGTATGTAGTGGGTCCTTGTCACTACCTTCAGGATCTAGATCATTAGCAGAGTGGCTCTGTTTTATGACACCCACTGCTTCCTTCCTGTTGTTAATCTCTCCCTTTCTAGAACCTGAAGAAGAAAGACCACTAAATGAACTTTTTCATGTTATACAATGACACACTCATAAGGTCAACCTCATTGGCCCCCAAAAACTATTATGGCTGATACGGTCAATTATACAATTTTGGTTGATCACTCAAAGGAACGGAACACTTCAAGGCAAAAGAACATTTTTTACATAAATTGAGAAACTAACTTATTTTTCACTTTTCAGTTATACTAAAAGCTAGGTTCAATGCTATCCAATCATTATGTTGGGAAAAACTAAATATGGATCTAAATGTAGTCCAAATGGTTAATATTAGGTACTGGTGAATTCTGGGTCATGATGGGGATAGATGAATACTTCTCTTTCAGGCGTTCTATTTTATGGGGGTAGGGGATGTTATTAAAGCATATATTTGTGGGAAGGGAAGAGGAAAAAAGGCAAACTGACCTACCGAAAAACAAAGATCACTAGCTGAGTATCCTCTAAACTTGACACGTTCCTTTTAAGGCAAGTGCATTCAATATGGAATCTGATGTCAAGCATATTGGAATAGAACTGTCAGCTTATATGACCAGTTGTCAAGGCTTTCTCTACACAGGTATGCATCACAGATATAAAAATCATGAATCTATCTATTTACATTAAAATAAGTTTTGTTGTGATGCCATCAACCTTGCAATGTAAAACATCCCCTGGAAAAATCTCCCCTCAGAATCAGCAAACAGAACGACAAATCCCACTTGCTTAGATTCTGGAGTAAGATGGAGAATGGACAAGGATTCCATAAATGTTGAATAGAAGAAAGAGAAAAATAAACTCTAAGATCAAATAGGAAATTTCCATCCCAGAACTGCCAGTCTCTACTTCTACCCCTCACTTGGCCCAACACAGCCTGGGAGCTGTGCAAAGGCAGCACAGCCTGGGTTCCTCCAGCTATAGGTGCAGACTACAGAGCCACTCATGGCAGTGAGTTAGAAACCCTCACATATCCAGGCACAGGGACCCAAGTCCCCAGAGACCCAGGACAGAACACAAGCCTCTGAGTTGTGCTGCATGCTGCAGACAAAAGGACCTCTAGGGGTGAAGAGAGAGAGACAGAGATAGAGACAGAGACTATGGCAGAACTACTGGCAAGTATGGTACACTCAATCCAGTTTCTTTTGGTTGGACCACCTAAATGCAAAAAGGACTCGCCTTTCTGGATTGACCTCATCTGTCTCCCTGGGGTGATATACCTTAATGGGGAAGAAACTGGAGGCAGAAAAGCCTCGCCCTCCCCACCCCCCACCCCCAATAAAAGAAGGAAGGGAACTGAACCTCTCTAAGATAGGACGGATCCGAGAACTGAAAAGGGTAAGGAAAAGGAGGCATTGATTGAGAGAGAGAATTTAAACAAATTATGGGAGCTGGGAAGAAAATTCTGCACAGAAACAAATAGAACAGATCAAGATTCTGGGAGAAGGAACAGAGGAAAGGAGGCTTTCTCCTGAATGTGAAACAAACAAAAAGTGAAATTGTGAAAATTGTATCACATATCCAGGGAAAGAATCAAATGAAGGGCTGCTAAGAAAATCTGAACATTTAAACACCAGCTCCTCTAAAGTTCCAGAATAAGTTGGACCAAGTGCTAAAGAAAAGCCTTAGCACAAAGCCAATCAGCAATAAGATACTAGAAAAGAGGGAGAAACTGACCTTCAGCGTTATCTCATCAGGATAATCAGATGCCCAGACATTTGTTAAAAATTACAAGCCATACTAAGAAACAAGAAGATATGAATCAGGCAAGGCAACAAATAAAACCTTTAGAGGAGACAAAGAATTTGGAACAACTAATCAAAGAAGTTCAAACTAATCTACTAAATCAATTCAAGGAGATGAAGGAAAATAGGGATATAGAGCTAAAAGATATTGTCTTAGTTTGCCAAAGGGCTGCCAATGCAAAGTACCATAAATGGGTTGGCTTTTATAATGGGAATTTTATTTGCAATAAACGCTTACAGTTCTGAGGCTGTTAAATGTCCAAATCAAGACTCCATCCGAAATGCTTTCTCACCAAAGTCAGCTATTGTTGATACTAGTGTCCTGCCATGTGGCAAAGATGGCCACCGATCTCTACTTTCCCCTTCCAGAATCTACTGTTCCCGGGACTCAGCTGTGGGCAATCAGTCATAGGGCTTGTCTCTCTCAGTCTCCACTGCTCTGCTTTCTTACTGAGTTCAGGCGTGAGCTATCAGGCATATGGCTCATCTCTCCCTGGACCTTACCTCTTTAAGCCTCTTGAGGCTTCTCTGTTTTCCTGCAGTCCTCTCTCTCACCTGGCAGGATCAATATAATAAGGCAGCTCCCTTTTCCTGTGTGTCTGTCTCTCTCTGTGTCTCTGTTTACATCAGACCCAGCACGAGGCAGAGACCCAAGCTGGCTTATGCCTCATTGACTTAGTCAAATCAAAACCTCTAAAGCAATCTTATCAAGTAATCTAATCAAAGGACCCTCAACTATATTTAATGCAATCAAAGAGCCCTCACTTACATGAATGGATTAATTCAAAAACATAGTCTTTTCTTTTTGGATTCACCAAATTCAAATTGCCAAAGACATTAAGTAGAAAATGTGTAAGCATAAAGAAGAATTTGAAAGCATAAAAGAAACATAACAAATTATGGGAATAAAAGGCAAAATAATAGATTGAAAATACACTAAAGAGGTTGTGGAGAGCTAGAAACACTCCTTCACTGTTTGTGGGAATATAGAATGGTACAGCCTCTGTGGAAGACAGTTTGGCAGTACCTCAAGAAGCTGAATATAAAACTGCCATATGATCCAGCAATTCTATTGCTAGGAATATATTCAGAAGACTGAAAGCAAGGACGGGAACTGACATTTGCACACTGATGTTCATAGCAGCATTATTCACAATTGCTAAGATATGGAACCAGCCAAAGTATCCATCAACCAATGAATGGCTAAGCAAAATGTGGTCTATACATACAAAGGAATACTATTCAGCTGTAGGAAAAAATGAAATCGAGATATATATGACAACATGATGAACACTGAGGATATTATGTTGAATGAAATAAGCTAGACACAAAAGGGAAAATATTGTATGAACTCACTAATATGAACTAAATATGATGAGTAAACTCACGGAGGTAAATTCTAGGGTATAGGCTAAGAGATGAATATGGATTGAGAATGGGAGCTGATGCTCAATGTATGTAGAATTTTTCATAAGGCTTATTGTAAATGTGTGGAAATGAATAGTTGATGGTAACACATTATAGTGAGTATAATACTGCTGATTTATAAATGTGATTGTGGATGAAAAGAGTAGTCTGTGAATGTAAATATCGATTGAAAGGAAGCTGGAGAATAATCTAGGGACTGTATAAAAGGGATTTCAGTGGTGGATGAAGATTGGGGTTAATAGCATAAATACAGGAATGCTCTTCTTTTAAAAAGTATTAAGAATATGATGTACATGGGAAAATCTTAAATCTTATAGATGACAGTTAACAGTAATATTGTAATATTTTTGCAGTAATGGCAAAGAAGATATTATATCAATTCTAAGAGAGAACTGTAGGGGGTGTAAAGGGGTATGGGATTTTTCCATTTAGAGTTATGAAAACATTCTAAAATTGACTGAGGTGATGACAGCACAACTCTGTGATGAAAATGAGAGCCACTGACTATACACTTCAAATGGATTGTACAAAGCATGGAACTGTATAACACAGGGAATTTTGTGGTGGAAGATGGATTGTAGTTAACAGAATAAATATGAGAATATTCACTCATAAAACTCTAACAAATATGTAATACTAATACAGAGTGTTAATAATCAGGTGAGTTGGGGGAAAATACACCAAATGTAAGATATGGGCTATAGTTAGTACTATTATTTTGACAATGCTCTTTCATAGTGTGTAACAAATGTTTCACAACAATGCAAGGTGTAGTGATAGGGTGAAGTATGGGAGCCCTATATGATAATGTGCATGTTTGTTTTGTAAGTTCACAACTTTTGCTATACACTTATTGTTTATGTATGTTCATGGAAACATGAACAATAAAATTTATTTTATTAAAAAAGAAAGAAAAACAGGAAATTGTGGTGAACAACACCTTCCCCTGGGCTGAGATTTTTTCATCTCGTTTGTCTTTATAGCCCAGAAGAAGCCTCTGGCAATTAATTGTGCCCAACCCTTCATGCTTTTTTGGGTTTGTTTTTTTTGTTTGTTTTTTTTGTTTGTTTGTTTGTTTGTTTGTTTTTTGCTTTCTTTGAATTAATAAAATACAGTTTCCATTCAGGGGAGCAATTTCTCTGATGAACAAAGTTCAAACATGAAATTTGTGTTATGAATAAGACATGATCAACGTAGCGTGGGAGTATGAAGTTTGAACAATCAATTATTTTTCTTGGAAGAGGCAGGAAAGGATTCCCAGGAAATGTAGCATGAGAGATGGGAATTGGAGGATGAGTAAGAGTTTGCCAGTAAAATAATGTAGGGAAGAGAATTCCAGGCAGAGCACAGCACATAAGCCAACCTAACAAATCCCTAGAGTGCAACAATGGATAGGGTGCGATTTCAGTGGCTTTTAGTAATACTGTGTGAAAGGATGACTGTGACAGAACATCACCTTCTCAGGTGAGGTTGCCCTCCCAGGCCCCAAAGTGCAAAGCTATTATTAAATAGATTTGTTCTAAGTTCCTGCTAGGAAATACACTCAATGACCCTGAATCAGAAGCGATTAAGCTGCAGATTATTTAGTTTCTCTTAATTTTGGATTAGGTTTTCTATGCTTTCACTGTGATGCTTTCACTTCAAACAAGGAAGTCTAACCATGAGCTCTGTTAAGACTCTTCTAACTCTGTGACCTCTTACTTGGATTTATTGGCAGATATTCTTTGGGGTAATGATTTCAAAATATAAACATGTGCCAAATGTTTGGTTAGACTGTAAACATTTATAAGCAGAGCCTTGTCCTTATGCTTTGTGATGGATGCTGGTGTTGTCTCACCAAGACACTTTCCCAGCTGGCGCACCTACCCCCGCCCTAGTAGGTGCTGGATCACAGCCGCCCCTCCCCTTTGGTAAGCAGTCTGTGCACAAGGAACACCCACGCGGGGCAGACCTCACTGACTGGTGGAGGGGTACAAAAGATCTGCCCTCTTGCTTCAAGGTGGAACAAATTCTACGATGCAAGTTGTGCTCTAGAGCTTCTCTGGGATCAGACCACAGCTAGCCTCCAACTGAACCTACTCCCTGGCTTAACTTCCTTCCTCTGCTCTATCCTCATTCCTCACTCTTTTTTCCCCCTAAGATGACTTTAACAAGAATCCCTGTCTCAGGCTCTGCTGCTAAGCAACTAAATACAAGACACACTTCAATGTTATACCATCTCTCATGCCCTGGTTCCTAGATAATTACTTGGCAGATGTGTTCTGAGATATTTATTGAACAAAAACCTAAAGAATAGCAATAATGAAAATTACCAGTCTTAACAAAATCCATGGAAAGGAACAGGTGAACCTTATATTGTTCTCGTAAGATTTATTTTATAAATAACTAGATTTACATTAATATTAACTGTGCTTAATGATCTTGTCATAGTTAATTGAAATAATTTGTCTAAACACAATGGGGGAAATAATTTGCCTTACTGTTCTACTAGGGAAATTAGTGTACTATATATTGCTGGGAGGTATGGAGTCTGGTGCATGCTTAAGTATATACTTTGTTCCTTTTAAAACATTTTCTTAGCAATGAGTAGTCAATACCTTAATTGATAATAAAATGAAATGATTTTCTTTTATTAGAAAACAACAATCATTATAATCAAAAAAGGCAAAAATAAGATTAGATTCTGTGGAAAGCTTGTTTATTATCTTTCAGTAAATAAAATAGAGCTCAACTTTATTTCTGGACTTTATTATGGAGAAGATAACAAAAGAATGACACATTCTTAAATTTAAAAATATCCAAATCCTCAGTAATTTTTTAAAAAAGATCTATTTTATTTATTTATTTCTCCCCAACCCCTTGTTGTTTTGCATTCACTGTGTCTGTTTGTTGTGTGCTGTTCTTCTCTTTTTAGGAAGCACTGGGAACCAAAACCCAGGCCTCCCCTTGTAGGAGGGAGATGCCTAATCACTTGCACCACCTCTGCTCCCTGCTTTTTGCTGTGTCTCTTTGTGTTTCCTTGCTGTGCCAGCCCGTCGCGCCAGCTCTCTGTCTTGCACGTCTTCTCTAGGAGGTACCAGGAACCGAACCAGACCTCACACGTGGTAGGCGGGAGCTCAGGTTCCTGAGCCACATCAGCTTCCCGCATCCTCAGTAATTTTTGATAAAGGAAATAGTAAAGAGCAGATAGGCTTGAAGAATCAAGATCAATTTCTTTAGTTTAACTATGCTTTGTTTAATTATATTCATAGATGAAAGTTATTAGTACAATATTGACACCCTATTGAGCAATTTCATTATACAGATCTATGCCAGGGACAAAAAGAGGAAAGGTGATGAAGAATCCTTAAAAAGAATCCTTGCTTCTTTCTCTGAACATTTCTTTCAGTACTTCATCACAATAAAACATTTAGCACTGGATTATATTGTTGCTATTTGTGTGAGTGAATTAGAAGATAGGAAGTTCCTTACAACACAGCCTTTTTCTTCATCCCCTTTGTCTTTTATCATCTTGATGTACTTTTGGAAAGAAACTCAGATAAACAAATGAACAAATTTGTTACAGATGCTTAAAGTCCACAAATTTCCATATTTCCATCTGTAAAATGGGCATAATATAATTCAACATCTATCCAGAATTGTTGTGTGGGTGATATATATAAAAACTCATTATAAATTCTAAAGTGAAAGACAAATACAAATTATGACCCCTCATCACTTGCTCATCTCCAATAACATTATCAAATAACTTCTATTTTTATCCTGGAAGGTGATTTATGTTTTCTGGGATAATCCCTCCTTTTGTTGCTAATAATTTCTAATCCAGAATCTTTTCAGAATGCTTCCTAAGTAGGCATGTGCTTTTTGGAGCCAATATCCACTTTAAAACATGTTGCCTAAATCAATATGATATTTTTTCATTTTAACTCCAGGGAAAAAAAAGAGTGGAGGGGTTTAACCACTAAACTTCTATGTTCTATGCACATGTTTTCTCAAAATGCAGATATTATTAGATTACAGTTGTGTGGGTAGCTTTCCCAATTAGTTTGCCAAAATGCTATAATCATTGCATGCTGGATAAGACATTAACTAATAACAGGTAAGTAATCCAATTTGGATATCTTTTGTCTTCATCCCCCTATTGTATAGAACCACACTTAGAAACATTGTAATGACTGTCACGACAAATTTCCAATCTCCTAGAAAATCCCTTTAAATCAAGTCAGCATAAATGAGGTGTGAATGCAAAATGAATTTTACTCTTTATTAAGCATAACAGAATGTATAAATCTAAATGAGTATTACCCTACATAGTAAAGTATGTGATCATATTTTCTTTATTATTCAAAACTGTGACCTAAATATCATTAATTTTTACCTCTTGTTCTAGATATAACTTCGAAGATGATGAGATTTGCTCAAAGTATTTTTAAAACTCATCTTTTAGAATTGTCTTTTAAAAAGTGTCATTGTTCATTGGAGTTGCCCTGCATGACATTGCAGTGACAGATACAGGCCATTGCATATTTTGTCATAACCTACAAAATTGTGCAGGACAGAGTATAAACCATGATGTAAACTGTAATCCATGGTTAGTAGCAGTGCTGCAATATGAGTTCCTCATTTGTAACAAATGCACCACACTAATGAGGGATGTTGTTGATGTGGGAAAATGTGGGAGGGGGAGAGAGGAGGGCATATGGGAATCCCTTATATATTTTATGTAACATTTATGTAATCAAAAGCTTCTTTAAAAATAAAAAAATTAATTAAAAAGATGAGACAGGAGCTATAAAAAGATTAAAGTCAAAATGAAGATAAATTCCTGAAAGCAAACAAAGGCATGAAAAAATGCAAAAAGCTTTCAACATTAAATAAAGTGATAATCTCAAAAGCCAAAAATAAAAATTAAAAAAAGTGTCATTTTTTATTATGAGACATTTTTAAATGTACATACAATGTATATGCTTAGCTTAGTTAATAATTATAAAGGTACCACCCATGTAACATGAGCTTCCATATTTTCATCAGCAAATTGGTGATAATATAATCAAGATTAAGAAATAGAATATTAGCAACCCTTTCCAAGGACTCCCATGCACTTGTCCCAGATACCACCACCTTCTCATCCCCATAGAGGCAACCATTCTCCAGAATTTGGTGATAATTAATTCCTTTACTTTAAATAAAGTCTTATCATCTTTGCATTCATTCCAAACTAATATGATTCCTTTATAAATCAAGAAAGCAGCAGTGAAAAAAAAAAAAGAAAGAAAGCAGCAGTGAAAGAGGGTATGTTTAACAGAGAGAAATTACCATATCCTGTGCATTCTGGTGATGATTAAACAGTAGGGACCATGAATGCCCAATAAATGATAAATCCAAAATAAACTGAAAATATCTAAAATTGTAGCTTATTCAATTCTCAGCTCAACTACTGACAAGTTAGAAAATGAGATAGCTTGGGAAGTTAGTGGGTTAGGCTCATCAAATATGAAATCTATCTAATTAAAGATGAAAGATCATCTAGAAGGAATCTAAATGCAGAGAGATGAAAGATCTTGTAATCTCTGGAAAATAATTAAATACACAATATATAATACTATATTCCCCATTGTTGCTATATACAAAATGCCCAGCATGCTTCTTTGGTTTCATTGTCAACAGACTTCTTTATAGCAATTTTCAAGCTGAGTCAATGTATATAAAAATGCAAAATCCTAAAATAATCAAAATAATCTTGAAAAAAATAGAACAAGTTGGAGAACTTAAGCATGTTGTTGAACAAAAGTGGTCAGATAGGGCATCGTTGCCTTGCTCTCTCTCCTAGGGAGAATAATTTCTTTTTTCACCATGAAGTAAGAGGCTAGCTGTAGTTTTTTTAGATGTCCTTTTTCAGGCTGAAGAAATTTTCTTTTATTCCTTGTTTTCTAAGAGTTTTTCTTTTAGAATGAATCATTACTGGATTTTGTCAAATGCTCATTCTGCATCTATTGAGAGAATCATGTGCTATTTTCTTTTACTCTGTTGTTAAGGTCTGTTTAATTAATTGATTTTTATATGTTAAAGCAATCTTGCTTTACTGGGGTAAGTCCCAGTGTTTCATTCTTTTTACATGTGGCTGGATTTGAGTTGTTACTATTTTATTAAGGATTTTTACATCTATGTTCATGAGGGATACTCGTCTATAGTTCAGTTTTTTGTGGTGTCTTTGCCTGGCTTTGTTACCAGCATAATATAGCCTTATGAAATGAGGTTATAAATGTTTCCTCCTCCTCTATTTTCAGAAAGAATTCATAAAGAATTGCTATTATTTCTTCAAATATTTTAAGAATTCACCATAGCAGTCAACTGCACTTGGGCTTTCTTTGTAAGAAAAAAATTAATTTCTAATTCAATTCCTTTACTTAAGTTTATTGAAATTTTGTTTTTACTTGATTTAATTTTGCAATTTGTGTTTTTAAAGGGAACTTCCCATTTTACCTTAGGTGTCTAACTCACAGACAAAACCATTCATAATATTCCCTTATAATCCTTTTTAAGTTCTGTAGTGATGGTAATGATGATCCCTTTCTTTTGAATTATTAGAACAGCTGTAAGTTTACAGGAAAATCATGCAGAAACTACAGAGTTCCCACACACATGCAGTTTTCCCTGTTATTAATATTTTACATTAGTGTGGAAACTTTGTTACAGTTGATGAACAAAAATTTCTATAATTATACTAACTATATTCCATAGTTTACTTTAGGGTCCACACTTTGTGTTGCACAATTCTGTTGTTGTATTTTATTCTAGTAATATATATACAACCTAAATTTCCCATTTTTACCACTTCCAATTATAAAATCCAATGGTGTTTTTTCATTCATATTGTGCTATCCTCACCACCATCCATTTCTAAACTTTTTCAACATCTGAAACAAAAACTCTGTACCAATTAAGAATTAACTACCATTTCCCATTCCTACACATGCCCCTGGTAATGCTATAATTTCAGACTCTATGGATTTGTATATGCTAATTATGTCATATAAAAGAGATCATACAGTATTTGTTCTTTTGTGTCTGGTCTGGCTTATTTCAAACAACACGATGTCTTCAAGGTTCATCCATGTTTTTGCAAATATTAGTACTTCCTTTTAATGGCCAAATAATATACCACATTTTTTTTCCATTCATTGTTGATGGACACTTGTGTTATTTCTGGAAATTGTGAATAATGCTGCTATAAGCATCAATGTGAAAATATCTCTTTGAGTCCCTGTTTTCAATTCTTTTTGGGGTATATACTTAAAAAAGGAATTGCTAGGTCATATGGAAATTCTAAACATAACTTTCTGAGGAAACATCGAACTGTTTTCCAAAGCAGTTGCACCATTTTACATTCCCACCATCAATGCATACAGATTTCTAATTCTACACATCCTTACCAACACTTGAGTTTTTCTATTAAAACAAAAAAAAAGCCACTCTAGTATGTGTGAAGTGGAATCTCACTGTGTTGTGTTTTTTTTTTTTAATTTATTGAAGTGTATCACTCATACATGAACATACGTAAAAGAGAAGTGTATAGTAATAGCGGTGAACTTACAAAACAAGCATACATAACATCATACAGGGCTCCCATACTTCACCCTACCACCAATACCTTGCATTGCTGTGAAACATTTTTAACTAATGATTAAAGAGCATCCTCAAAATATTACTACTAACCAAAGTATTTTCCCCCAACCCACTTTATTAGTATTTTTAAAATATATTTTTATGACAGAAGTTGTAAACTTAGAAAACAATCATGCACATGTGCAGAATTCCCAAACAACACCCCTCTATCAACACACCACACTGTGGTGGAACATTTGTTACAGATTATGAGATAATATCATCCGATTATTACCAGTTCCACAGCATATATTTTGCACTCATTTTCCATACTCTACCATCATCAACACAGTACATCTTTGGCATAGATGCAGGAATATTACATTATTACTGTTAACCACACTCTGTAAGTCACTCCAATTGTATTTTTTCCATGCTTCTCCACATTCCCACCACCCTGCAATAGTGATGTACATCTGCTCTAGCTCACAAAGGACACTCTTGCATCTGTACTATCAACCACTATTCTCATCCACCTCTGGGTTTACTGTGCTATTCAGTCCCTAGATTATTCTCTAGCTTTCTGTCAATTGGCATTTGCATCCCTAGACTACCATTTTCAGCCACATCCCCACTTATAAACCAGCTATTACTCACTATAATGTGTTACCATCAACTCTGTACATTTCCACACTTTTACAGTAAAGCTAATTAAAACTTCTATATACATTAAATATCAGTAGTCCATCTCAGTCCTCCTCTTATCTCCTTTAAGAATCCACCACCTACCACCAGGTCTTGAAGATATTTTCCTACATTTTCTTCTAGAAGCTTTATGGTTCTTGCTCTTATATTTAGACTTTTAATTCATTTTGAGTTAATTTTTGTATAGGGTGTGAGATAGGGGTCCTCTTTCCTTCTTTTGCTATGGATATCCAATTTTCTCAGCACCATTTGTTGAATGGACTGGTGTGCCCAAGCTGGGTGGGTATGACAGTCTAGTAAAAAAACACTTGACCATAGATATGAGGGTTTGTTTCTGAACCATCAATTCGATTCCATTGGTCTATCTGTCTGTCTTTATGCCAGTACCATGCTGTTTTTTATCACTGTAGCTAGGTAATATGACTTAAAGTTTGGACATGAGAGTCTTCCAACTTCACATTTCCTTTTTAAGATATTTCTGGCTATTCAGGACCCCTTACTCTTCCAAATTAACTTGATAATCTTGTTTTCCATTTATTTAAAAAATGCTGGTAGAATTTTTATAAGGATTGCTTTGAAACTGTCTATCAATTTGAGTAGAATTGACATCTTAATGATATTTAGTCTTTCAATCCATAAGAATGGAATGTTCTTTCAATTATTTAGGTCCTTTTTTCATTTCTTTTTACAATGAGTTGTAGTTTTCTGAATACAAGTGCTATACATCATTGGTTAAGTTTATTCCTGAATATTTGGGTTTTATCTGTCATACTTTATTTTCACCACTTTTTTGACACTTTTATTTTCTTTTATTGATATAATCTTCATTTCTAGACTCTCTTCCAGGCCTCTCTCTCCTGTCTTTTCTTTTCAGCCTGTCGCACACCCTTTAGTATTTCCTGCAAAGCAGGTCTCTTGGTTACAAAGTTTCTCAGTTTCTGTTTATCGGTGAATATTCTAAACTCTCCCTTATTTTTGAAAGACAATCTTGCTGGAATTCCTTTAGCCATCTCATTGAATTTATTAAGGAGATTTGTTTGAACATCTATGATTAGTTGTCTCAACTTCTTTATGTCATCTGGAGGCTTATCTTGTTCCTTTAACTGGGCCATATCTTCCTGTTTCTTGGTGTGGATTGTAATTTTTTGTTGGCATCTTGGCATCCGGCTTACTATTTATTCTGGGTGTAGTTTTTCTCTTTAGTTAAGGGCTTCCTGCCTTTTCTACCTTGCTGGTTGTGTAGTAGGAGCCAAATATGTAGTTGGTGTTATAAGCTGTGGAAGTTCAAGCTGCCCTCAGTACTCCAAGGACCAATGAAGCTTCTCCCAACTTTCTCCTTTGCTAGGGGTAGGGATAGAGTCATGGCTGTGTGGAATAATCCAACTCATGCAAGCCTAGACTGTACTTGCCCAAGAGACCTTCTCCCCTGCCTGGGGCAGGAATGGAGCTGCAGGTATGGGCAGCAATCTATGCAGTGCAGGTCCAAGATGACCACAGTTGCCCTGGTAGACTTCTGATTGTTCAATCTGTGCCAGCTAAATGTACCTGCAGTTACCTGGATAGGCTGGTGTAGTGCTTGCCAGCTTCCTTCTTGCTAGAGGTGGGGCTGAAGCCTAGGCTAGGGCTGCAGGCCAGTCTAGGTGAAAGAAACCGGTCTCTACCATCACTGTGATTTTCAGTCAGCCCAGCTTCCCCTCATGCTGGGGATGGAGTCATAATGGCAGCTACCGGCCTCCTTCTGACTTGGAAAGGCTCAAACTTCAGCTGCTCTTGGGGTTATACTTTAGCCAGCCGAATTTACTAATCGGTAGCTGAAATCAGTGGCCAATCATCTCTTCCTCCCCTGGTTTTCAGAAATGGAGCGTCCAATTCCTGCCACAGAATAGCCCCTGGGGTGGCTTGTGCTGCCAAAGTAGGATGATCACAAGCCTCCCTGGCAAGGCCTGTAATTTTCTGCAGAGGCTGGCACAGATCCCCTCAACATCCTCCCTGCCCAAGGTGAGTCTGGGGCTTATGCTAGAGCTACAATCTCATCTAGATGGAATGAAGCCAGTCTCTACCAGCACTGTGATTTTCAGTCAGTCCCACTTCCCTTCATATCAGGAGTGGAGTTAAGATGGTGGCTAGCGGCCTCTTTCTGATTTGGACAGGTTCAAACTTCAGCTGTTCTTAGGATTATACTTTAGCCCTCCAAATTTAGTATTCAGTAGCTGAAGTTGATGCCCAACCGTCTCTTCCTCCCCTGTTTTGGGAAGTGTAGCTTTCAATTCCAGCCATGGAACAGCTCCCAAGGCAGCTTATGCCTCCAGTGGAGGATGGGCATTGGCCTCCATGGCGTGGAGTGCTCTACTTATGAATCCTCTCTGCAGACGGGCAGTCTGCTCCTTCCATTCTTTCAAGGATGTTGCAGGATGCACTTCTGATCTCCTGGAGCCCCCAAACATGTGTTCTAGTTAGCTCTGGTTGATCACCAACTGCACCGTAGCAGGAGCTGATTCTAGGAACTCTTTACTCTGCTGCCATCTTGGTGGTTATCTCAATGTGGTTTTGATTTTCATTTTACTACTGGCGAGTTATGAGACCCTTTCCACGGGCTCATTAGCCATTTGTTTATATTCTTTGCAGAAATGTGTATCCAAGTCATTTGCCCACTTTTAATTGGGTTGTTTGTCTTTTGCCTATTGAGGTGAAGGATTTCTTTATATATTCTGGATATTAAAGCCTTATCAGATATACATTTTCCAAATATGTTTTCCCATTCTGTAAGTTTTCTTTTCAATTTCTTGATAATGTCCTTTGATGTATAAAATGTTTTAATTTTGGTGAAATCTATTTGTCTATTTTTCCTTTTGTTGTTCATGCTTTTGTTATAAAGTCCAGGAATCCATTGCCTAATACAAGGTCCTGGAAATGTTTCCTTCTAGGTTCTTTATAACTTTAGTTCTTATATTTAGGTATTTGATGCATTTTGACTTGATAATTTTATATGGTATGAGGTAGGCATCCATTTTCATTCTTTTGTATATATATAACAGTTTTCCAGCACCATTTGTTAAAGAGAATATTCTTTAACCAATTAAGCGGACTTGGCAACCTTGTCAAATATCAGTTGACCATAGATGTGAGGATTTATTTCTGAACATTAAATTCTATTCCATTGGTCTACATATCTGTTCTTGTGCAAGTACTATGCTGCTTTGATTACTGTACATTTGTAATAAATTTAAAAATAGGAGCATGTGAGTCTTCCAACTTTGTTTTTCTTTTTCAATATGGTTTTATCTATTTGGTACCCCTTACCCTTCCATAAGAATTTGATGATTGACTTTTCCTTTTCTGCAAAGAAGGCTGCAGGAGTTTTATTGGAATTTCATTGAATCTGTATATCACTTTGAGTAGAAATGACACTAATATTTAATCTTCTAATTATGATCACAGAATGCCTTCCCATCTATCTAAGTCTTTTAAAATTTCTTTTAGCAATGTTTTGAAGATTTCTGTATACATGTTCTTTATATCCTTAGTTAAATTTATTCTTAAATATTTGATTTCCTGTTGTAAAAGGAATATTTTTCTTGATTTCCTCTTCAGATTAATTACTAGTATATAGAAATATGAGTGATTTTTGCATGTTGATCATGTACCCCACAATTTTCCTGAATTTGTTTATTAGTTCTAGTAACTTTGTTGTGGGTTTTTCAGGAACTTTTCTATATAGGAACATGTTATCTATAAGTAGACAAAGTTTTACATCTTCCTTTCCAGTTTGGATGCCTTTTTATTCCCTTTTCTTGCCTAATTTCTCTGGCTCTAACTTCCAATACAATGAAGAATGACAGTAGTGAAAGTGGGTATCCTTGTCTTGTTGCTGATCATAGAGGGAAGATTTCAGTCTTTTTCCATTGAGTATGATATGTGTATTAGTCAGGGTTCTCTAGGGAAACAGAACCAACAGGAGATGTCTATAAATAAAATGTGATTTTTATAAAAATCGTCTCACATAACTGGGGGGATGCACAAGTCCAAATTCTGTACGGCAGGCTGCAAGTCAGGAACTCTGATGAAAGTCATTGATGAATTCTCCATGAGAAGCTGGCTGGCTAAAGTAGAGTCTCTCTTCTAGAGATAGAAGGTTCCTCTTTGATACTTGACTCCACTTACTCCAAGTCCTTGTAGTTGTCTGTGTTCCTCTGCCCCCTCCCCCCACCAAATATTAAGAACATAGAAAAGGAAAGAAAGAAGAGAAAAAGAATTAAAAAAAAAAAACAAGATGGAAAAGGAACCTTAACAAAGAAGAAAAGAAAAAATAAATAATGAGTGAAAAATCATAAAAAATAAAAAAGGTTAAGAATAAAAAATATGGAGGAAAAAAATAAACAGGAAAAAAAGATAGAATAAAATAAAAGACCAGAAAGATGAGAAAAGAAGAAAGAAAATGAGGACCTAACAAGAGAAGGTAGAATGAAAGAAATGCAACAGAAGAGGGAAAACTATAAGCTTTTACCCCCAAATAAATACCCTTTATAAAAGCCGACAGCTTTCTGGTACTTTGCATTGGCACCCCTTAGACAGACTAATACAATATTTAATTATGGAAATGTGTAAACACATGCACACACAATTAGAAAGAACAGTATAACAAAATCCCATGTATCCATCAGCCAGTTCCCACAATTATCAATTCAAAGAAATTTTGTTTGATCTATAACTTTATCCACTCCCCTTTACTTTCACTCTTGATTACTTCAAACCTTAGAAATTATATTGTTTTGTCTATATTTTCAGTACATACCTCTAAAAGATAAGAACCCTTTCTTAACATAGCCACAATGTAACATGTAAAATAATTTAAAATAATTGTTTAATATCATCAAATTACTAGTCAGTGTTCATTTTTTACTCATTTTTTCTGTTTGAATCAAGATCCAAATATTCTGCTCACATAATTGGTTGATATGTCAGTTAAATACAAAATAAACAACAGTTACCCTTCCACCTCTTTTCTTTTTTGGCTTTGCCTTGTTTTGCAATGTATTTGTTAAAGAATCTGAGCCATATGTCCTATATATGTACCCACAATTTGGATTGCATCCTATGGTGTCATTTACACTGCAGTTGCTATAAAATGGTCATTAGTTCTAGAAGCTAAATTGGATTCAGATCCATGATTTTGGAAGGAATAGTTAATAGATATTGAGTGTCATTTCATCAGAAGGCACATCATATTGGATGTATTCTTTTTATTATTACCATGTACTCAATTAACAATTGCTTAGTAGCCATTAGGGTTCAGTGGTTTAATTAATTAATTTACCCCACCATTATTCCCATGTCCCTCATTTTCTCTCACTTGCCTGTCTTACTTCTCTCCTTGCCCAGGTTAAGTTCCATGAAAATTCTTTGGAATCACTCCCATGCATTATTATAAATTAAGAGTTCATACAGATACCTTTCACTCCGGCCCATTGTCTCATGGTTTTCCTTGCCTTTCCTCATTCCATCTTTGTTTCTTCTTTCTTCTACACTGAAAACTGTGGTTCCCAACAATTTCAACATTTACTCATTTGCTCAATCCTACAATATACCTAAATTAATTTCAGAATTGCTTCACTCACTCCACTACAAAAAAACAAACACACTTGAAAAAGTCCAGGCTATGTTTGTTTTTCTTCCCCAACTGCAAGACTGAGAATAAATTCTGTGTAAAAACTTACTTGGATTAGCCCTTTTTTTTTTTTAATTCTTTCAGTATGATTGTGTTACTTGAAAAACGGTTAGGTTTGTTTTTTTCAGTATACTTTCTGTTTCTTATTCCATCCTTGTAATTTAATGTTCTGTTTTGAATATGTAGAACATTAACATGTTTCCAAATTCCAAAGCATATAAAAGCTACATTCAGAAATGTAATATCCCATTCCCATATCCCCTGAAGATAACCATCTTCATTGTTTTCTGTTTATCCTTCCTGTGTTCATTTTGTAAAGCCTTTTAAACATGGCTTCTGGTTTACCCATCTTTCTTAAACATAAGACATCATATAATATATATTTCTTTTCACTTAGCTTTTTTTTTTTTCACTTTAACAATTTCACTTTAATGTTATCTCTGGGAAATTATTCTGTAGCAGTTTACAGAGAAGATCCTCATTCATTTGCAGTGGCATAATACTCCCCTGTGCATTATTACCATTTTTCAACCAATCTCCTATGTTTGGAGATTTAGGTAGTAGCTAATATTTTGCAGTTTCAGATAATTATGGAATGTTTATCCTTATTCATATGCATTTTCATAAATTTGCATATGTATCTTCAGGATATATATACATAAGTTCCCAGGAGTGGGATTTCTGAGTCAAAGGGTAAATACATGTGCAATTTTGTAAGATATCGCCCAACTTCTCACAATAGCCTTAATAAATTTCTTATTCTCACCAGCATGTATAAGCATGCCTGTTTTCCTACAGCTTCCACAATAGAGGCTATTTTTAAATTTTTGCTAATCTACTGGATAAGAAATACTGTTTCATAGTTGTTTTAATTTGCATTTCTCTAGTTATAAGTGTTAAACATCTTTTCATATGTTTAAGGCACATTTTCAGATCTTCTTTCACAAATTGTTCATTTATTTTTGCTATATTCTCTAAAATTTTTGGTCTTTTTTCCTTTTATAAGTTATTTATTTAGTGATTTCTGATATATGTTGAACATATTTTCTCCCAATTTGTCATTTATCTTTTGACTTTTTAACTGATATTTTTTTTTCTTTTATTGCCTCTGTGTTTTGAATCACAGTTAGGAAGCCTTTCACCATACCCATGTTTTTTATAGTATTTGTATACTGATTTGCTTACTGATCCATTTGGAGTGTTTATTCTTGTTAATGGAGTAGGATTTAAATCTAATTTTATCTTTTTCAAAACGGTTCTACAGTTCCCCAACACCATTTATTAAAAAGTCCACTTTATCCTACTGAGTTGAGATACCATCTTTCTGATATTCTAGTTTTCCATTTGTAGTTGGGTACATTTCTGCCCTTTCTATTCTATTTCATTGGTTGGTCTGTATTTTCTTATGCCTATATCATACTATTTGAATTATAAAGGGTTTCTAGTTTGTTTTAACATCTGTAATGTTAGTACCTATCCATTGCAATGCTGTGTAAGATGATTTGCCAATCCTGCTCAAGTCTTGGAAAGGAAGAACATCAGCATCTGTCATTTTTATCAATAAAATATTTCTAGTCCTTTGTACTCTTTAAACTTTATTATCTGACACTTATTACTATCAAAACTGTTAACTTGAAATTGAAAGCATACCATTTATGATTATAGTTGAATAAAGGAATTTTCAAAAGAAGGAAACTAAATATGACACATAGAGAAAGTTAACCTTTAATTTGCTTCTATTCACAGTGCAAATAAGAGCCGAAAGACAGGTGTTCATGGTTGTTAGAATTTTAGTACAAGCTAGTTCCTAGCTAATGCAGCTAGTGGTGACTCAAGAAATATAAATAGGTGGGACTTTGAGATAGCAATCCAATTGGAAGGAAGGGTTAGAGGTCTAACAGACTATTTGCATAGCTAGCATACCGTTTTAGTTAATTTTAGGATGTTTTCTCTTGAGTAATATGGTATTTTCTGGTGGTTGAGGGAATCTAATAGAGATTATAGGGTATATGAGATTACTGAGGAAAGAGCTATGGCTTCACTCTCCCAACCCACACGTACTCTGAGCACCACCACTAAAACTGAAAAGTTTTTTGGAAAACATGTAATAATGTAAAGCTGGAATCAAAGTTTTATTTATATATATATTATATATATATATATTATTGTAATACTGTTACTATTTTTAGTCATAAGTGGAAATAATCGTAGAGTCCAATTTGGTCACCTCAGTACAATTTTGCCCATCTGGCTTTATTCTCTTATTGAGCTATAGACAGTTATGGTATATTAATCAGGCCCTCTGGATTACCAGTGACAGAAAGCCAATTCAAACTAGCTTAAGCTAAAAGGGGATTTATTGCCAAATAATTCCCAAGAAGCCTAGGAATGGACACTTTAACAATAAAATTCTCTACTTGAATTCATTGTGCATGAAGTCCACTTGGCAGGCAAGATGGCTGTTGGCAGCTCTAGGCTCCCAACATCCTAGCTTAATAACTTTAGTAGAAAATGCTTCTTTATTTTTATTTCTATGTGAATCACTGAAAAGAGACTGTCTAACCTCACTTGGCTCATACACCCACCCTTGGTTCCAGCCATGGTCTCATGCCCACTCTGTCTCCTGAAAGGCGGTTTCCCCAAGGAAAAGAGACAGCCAGGCACAAATATCAGTTCTATTTCAAAGATGAAAACAAGGTCTTTCACCTCACAGGTCTTTGATTTCTAATCAATGGATGCCAGAGAAGTAAAGCAACTTAATTACTGATGTGCTTAATATAGAAATAGGCCAAGGCAATTTGCCAAGAAGGAAGAAGTAAAGTGTAGTCAGGGAAGAGTGGCAGGTAAGTGGATGGGAAGACAATCCAGAAAAATACAAAAAGCAAAAAATAAGGTGAAATTTGTCTTTGCTTTATTTGATATATTTGTATAGAGACTCAATGAAAACTATGGCAAAGATTTGTTGGTAGCATTCTTCATGTCATGAGAGAAATGTTTTTTAAAGGCATGCAAAATTATTGAGACCAGAAAATTCCAGGGAGTTTATCCGATTCTTCTCATGACTTGGTGGTGGTTAGCTGTGGCATGTTGGCTACATTGTTATATAACTGTAGATGCTTTTAGATGGGCAACCCCAGAGGGCTTTGTGAGCATCTGCTAACTATAATTACTGGTGTTTTACATGTGAAGATCCTGAAGCAAATTAAACTGGAATGCCAAGGTTATTTAACAGTTACTGCCTAGAATTGGAAGCCAAGCCTTTCACTACCAATCTCATCATCTGATGCCAGAACTCTACCATTCAGAAACATAAATCAACACGGATGATATAACACCGGTGGCAGCTGTGACCTTCTTCACCTGGACCAATCTGATTTTAGCTTGTCGGAAAAACCTTAATCTGGATAATCCAAGTTCAGGTCATATTCCCTTCTCTTATGGTCTGAGAAGAGAGTTTTACAGAACTCCTATAAAGATTATTCTCTTTTAAGACCTTTCTTGAAGAAGGGTGAATTATTTACTCTAATTTTCCTTGAAACTGACCAGCATAAAAGATGTGCTTATCACATTCCTGTTACAGAATAATGTCTAATGAATAGAGTTGAATCTCTCCCCTTGCTTGAGTACCCTATCACAGCACTTCTCACAGTGGAAATTATAATTTCTTCTATAATTATTTCATTAATGCCTACCTCCCTCTCAACTAGAAGTACCATGAGAGCATGTTCGGTTTTGCTTAACATTTTATCCCTGCACCTAGCATGGTTCCTGACACTTACCAGATACTCAGTAAATATTTGCTGAATGAATTAATGAATTAATGAAAAATATATATGACTCTCATCTGTGACAATGCCCTAAAATGGTTAGGGTCTGACAATTGTGCATATCAAAAAACATAGATTTTAGTTTACAATTGTGAGTTGGATTATGAAATATGCCAGGAATAAAATAATTAGAATTATAAAGGCAGGAAATATGATTAAGAACCAATAGAGAGGGTTGCCTTTTCAGTCAAGGAATGACAAGCCCAGAGCTACTCAGAAGAAAGAAAATGTCTACTCTTTTGCGTTTTTTTAATGATTCTTCTTTTAGTATTGTTTCATGTCCTACATTTAGGAATATTTATGTTTTAAAAAAATGAAAAGAAATACGGGAAAATCACTAACAATTTGCTCTGTTAAATTAAGAGAAGAAAAGACAATAAAAACTACAGTAAATGCACAGAATCCTTCTTTTATAGCCCTACATTGAAAATCCATCCACATTTGACCCATAGACATGAATTTTTCCAATACACAGGGGTTTCAAAAAATTACTACACATTTAGAAATTGTGAGGTGATATCTTGAAATTATAATGTCTTGCTTCTTTTAAGAAATTGGAATATCATGGCTACCTTGAGCAACCATCTACTGAAACAGAGTAGCTATCATCCCTTGTTACCAAGTTATATGGTTTCTAGGTTTCCTGAAGAATCCCTCCCCTGCCCCCCACCCCCCACACACTCCTCATCATCTTATCTATACCAATGTCATGATTTGGTTTCAATACTGAAAACTGAAAATGATAATATTGAAATACCAGAACACTTATCACTTGGTCTTATTCATTCACTTAAACACATGTTCCCTACAGGTATTTGAATTTATGACCTTGAATTTATGTTTAAAATGATATATAACTAGATACCTCAATATCTTTAGATATATAAGAGTCAGACATTCTGACCAGCATGTATGAAATTTAGCATAGAGAATATTGGGAAAAGTTTCATTGAGACCTTAGGCATATAACTCCTTCAAGACATAGGCACATAAATTCCAATACCTATGGAACTGAGATGTTCTCAAGAGACAGATTGATTATATTAACCAAAGCAAGCACCCAGTTTCCTGGCTCTTCCAGCCTTTGAGCAGTTGCTCTGGACTTTCCAGATATAAAAGCCCGTTTTTACACTGAGCTTATAGAGGCTGGATATTTTTATAGCGGAAGAATTGGAAGGCATGCGGAAATGTAACTCAGGCTATTTAAAGGATCACAAAGTTTTAGAACCAAAAGGAACTTTAGGGAAGTACTGCTAGTCCAACTATCTTTCCTATCTATTTATCTTCTTTTATCTTTTTTCTCTTCACTTTTGCTGTTCATCAGCCTGGAAAGGGTGAAGTGAATGTCTTTCCCAAACTGAGATGAGCTGTCCAGAGGAAGATTAATCGGTATAGAGTGTTTGAGTCAGGAGGTAATATCATATATTTCAGCATATATTGGAAAGAAGGAGGTTGTAAAATCAGTGATCTAAGATTCCATCTCAAAATGTTAGGGAAATAGAAACTTAAACCCGAAGAAAATAGGAGGAAAGAAATAACAAAGATTTGGACAGTAACTGGTGCAATAGATTATATACGTACAATATAAAAAAATAAAGTAAAAAGGTTGTTTTTGGAGTTAAAAAATTCAATAACCCCTTAGAAAGACTGGTCAAGATAAATGGGAAAAATTACTAAAACAAGAAGGAAAAAAATGGAAATTCATATTCTACCAATATTAAAAAGTCAATAAGAATATCATAAAAATTTATGCCAATAAATTTGATGATTAAGTTGAAATTTTTAAGTTCTTAGAAAAATAATTAATTAAATCCGACAAGAGAAAGTAGGATAAACTGAATAGGCATGAACCTTCAAAGAAATTGAATCCATAATAAATAAATAAACTCTCTGTGACAGTTTGATATTATTTATGAATTCCAAAAAGAGATATTGATTATGTTTGTAAACTGGTCTGTTTCTTTGGGCATGATACCCTTTCATTGATTTAAATTCAAAGGCTTTACATTTACTTGATTAAATCAAGATTAGAGCTTTAATTAGACCACATCATTAGAGCATGCAGGGTTGAGTTCCAGCCCCTTTGGTGGGCCAATAAAACAGACTCTTACAGAAGTAGAAACACAGAGAAGATACCAAAGGAAGAAACACAACTCCATAGACACAGCAGAGGCCTGGGAAGAGAGATGAGACATTCACCTGATAGTTTACAGCTGACCTTGTGAAGAGACCAGAGTGGCTGAGCCCAGAAAGAAATGAACCCGGGGAAGAGAGACAAGCCTTATGCCAGCCTACAGCTGAGATCAGAAGAAGCTGGACCCTCCGAGTTTTAAGAGGAAGAGGAAGGCTGAACTCTCACAGACTTCACCTGCCATCTTGCTTCAACATGTGGCAACAGAGTTTGCTAAGGAAATAACCTTGAGTTGGACTTTTTAGGGCCTTATAACTGTAAGCTTTTACCTCAAATAAATACCCTTTATAAAAGCCAACGGACTTCTGGTACTTTGAATCAGCACCCCTTTGGCTGAATAATACACCCACCTACAAAGAGAAAACAGTAGATTGAGACATCGTTGCTAGCGAATTCTTTCAAATATTTAAGGAAGATATAATACAGAGTCTTTAGAAGAACAGAAAATAAAAGGAACTCCAACTATCTTATTTCCCAAGCAGTATAACCCTGATACCAAAACCTGACAAAGACCTTATGTGAAGTGATTACAGGCCAATATCTCTAATAAAAACGGATGCAAAAATTACAAGCAAAATAATAGCATATTGAATCCAGCAATATATAAAAAAAATGGATTTATATCAGGAAGGCAAGGTTGAAATAACATTTGAAAATCAATCAAATAATTTACCACACTGGCAAAAACAGGTGAGAAAACTATATAATCATTTCAACCCATGCAGAATAACCATTTGATAAAAGTAAATGCTCATGAAGATCCAGAAATAGAAAGAAAGCACAAAAGCTACAATTAATATTAAGCTTAATGGTAAAATATTGAAGACCCTTTGAGGACAGGCACAAGAGAAGGATGCCACTATCATCACTTCTGTTAAATATTGTATTCCAAATCCTACTCAGTGTAATAAAGTATGAAAAAGAAATAAAGAGTATAAATATTGGAAAGTAAAACTAAAATTGTCTTTAATCTCTAGATGACATAATTGTGTACATAGAAAATTTAAAAACGCTATAAACTATTTAAATCAATAAGGTAGCTTAGCATGGTCAATAGATACAAATATCAGTGGTGTTTATATATTCTAACAAGAAAGAAGTAGAAATGAAAATTAAACAAGTACCACTAATAACAACATCAAAATATCAAAGGTCTAGACATAAATCTTATATATGAAAGATTTCTATACGGAAAATTACAAGGTACTGCTGAATGAATTAAAAAGGGGCTTAATAAAATGGATGGTTGTACTGCGTTCATGTGTTGGAAGACTAAATATTATTAAAATGATTATTGTACTGACATTGATAACTCTATTGTCAATATTGTGATTCAAAAAAATCTCAATCAAAATGACAACAGGTCATTTTGTGAAAATTAGTAACAAAAATGTACATGGAAGTGCAAAGAACTTACAATATCCAAGACATTCTGGAAGAACAGGAAGTTGGAGGACATAAATTACCAGACTTCAATACATATCGCAAAACTACAATAATTAAGAATGTGTAATATTTTTATAGAAATCGACAAAATAGAGTACAGAATAGAGAACAGAACTTAGAGAGTATATAAATCACCTGCATATTTTGTTACATAGTAAAGACTGTATGCACTGTGTGTGTGTGTGTGTGTGGTCACTGACTTGCAATAAGTTCAAGGGGGAAAACAAGCCAAATAGACATCTACTTAGCATGTATATGATATATACATGTTATGTTTGATGTGCAGTAAATGTATAAATAAGCTGAACAAGTCATAGTTCCTGACATTAAGGGGTTTATATTCTAGATACATTTAAAACTACTTATGACATGCTTGAGCAATTAGGCAAGAAAAAGTTATAAAAGGCATCCAAATTGTAAAAGAAAAAAGTAAAAATTTCACGATTTGCAGATGATATGATCCTTTATATAGACAGCCCTAAGAAATCTACAACAAAGCTTCTAGAGCTGATAAATGAGTTCAGTAAAGTTGCAGGATATAAGATCAAAATGCAAAATCAGTAGCATTTCTGTACACCAATAATGAGCAATCTGAGGAAGAAATCAAGAAAAAAATTTCATTTACAATAGCAACTAAAAGAATCAAATACCTAGGAATAAACTTAACTAAAGATATAAAGGACTTGTATGCATAAAACTACACAATATTGTTAAAGGAAATCAAAAAAGACCTAAATAAATGGACGAATATTCCCTGTTCATAGATTGGAAATCTAAATATCATTAAGATGTCTGTCCTACCCAAATTGGTTTACAGATTTAACAAAATCCCAATAAAAACTACAAGAACATTTTTTACTGAATTGTAGAAGCTGAATAGTCATAGATGTATTGAAAAAGAAAAAGAAAATAGGAGGAATCATACTACCTGACTTTAAAACATACACAAAGCTACAGTGGTCAAAACTGCATGGTGGGGGAGCAGATGTGGCTCAAATGGTTGGGCGTCCATCTCCCATATGGAGGGGCATGGGTTCGATTCCCTGGACCTCCCAGTAAAAATAAAGAACAATATAGAAGGTGTGTGGGCCACCAGGCCCCATGAGCAGGTGCACCACCAGGCCCTGTGAGCAGGTGAGCCCTCCAGGCCCCGCCAAGCCATGCAGCAAGATGATGACATAACAAGAGAGTGACACAAGGGAGAGCCAAGATGAAACACACCAAAAAAAAAGGAACTAAGGTGGTGCAGGCGGTATGACACCTCTCTCCCACATCGGAGGTTCACAGGATCAAATCCCGGTGAAGACAGGAGGAGAAGGATGAGAAGAGAGGGCAGGAAACGGACACAGAGAGTTGCCCAGCGAATGGACACAAAAACAGCAAACTGGGGGTTTGGGGGGGGCGTAAAAATGGGTAAAAGTAAGTAAATGAATAAATCTTAAAAAAAAAAACTGCATGGTATTGGCACAAAGATAGACATACTGACCATTGAAACAGAATTGAGTGTTCTGATATAGATCCTCGCATATATGGTCAACTGATATTCGACAAGGCCATACAGGCACACTCAACTGGGAGAGAATGGCCTCTTCAACAAATGGTGCTTGGAGAACTGGATATTCATGTCCACAAGAATGAGAAAGGATCACCATCTCATGACCTATACAAAAATTAACTCAAGATGGATCAAAGATCTGAATATAAGAGCCAAGACCATAAAGCACCTAGAAGATAATGTAGGGAAGCATCTACAAGATCTTGTAGTAGGAAATAGTTTCATAAACTTTAAACCCAAAGCTCGAGCAATGAAAGAAAAAAATAGATAAATGGGACCTCCTCAAAATTAAAAAGCTTTGCATCTCAAAGGAGTTTGTCAAGGAAGTGAAAAGGCAGCCTACTCAAATATTTGGTAAACATCTATCTGATAGGGACTGAATATCCAGCATATATAAAGAAATCCTATATCTCAAAAATAAGAAGATAATCAACCCATTTTTTAAAAATGGACAAGAGATTTGAATAGACACTTCTTCAAAGAAGAAATACAAATGGCTAAAAAGCACATGAAAAGATGCTCAACATCACTAGCTATTAGGGAAACGTAAATCAAAACATTATAAAAGGCATCCAAATTCTAAAAGAAAAAAGTAAAAATTTCACGATTTGCAGATGATATGATCCTTTATATAGACAGCCCTAAGAAATCTACAACAAAGCTTCTAGAGCTGATAAATGAGTTCAGTAAAGTTGCAGGATATAAGATCAAAATGCAAAATCAGTAGCATTTCTGTACACCAATAATGAGCAATCTGAGGAAGAAATCAAGAAAAAAGAAATAAGATATCATTTTACACCCAAGACTGGTTGCTATTTTTAAAAAACAGGACTACAAGTGTTGGAGAGAATGTAGAGGAAAGGGAACACTTATCTACTGCTGGTGGGAATGTAGACTGGTGCAGTCATTGTGGAGGACAGTTAAGCAATTCCTCAGGAAGTTAACTATAGAACTGCCAAATGATCCAGCAATCCCACTGCTGGGTATATACCCAGAAGAATTGAAAGCAAGGACACAAACAGATATATGCACTCCAATATTCATAGCAGCAATATTCACTATTGCCAAAAGTTGGAAGCAACCCAAATGTCCATCAACAGATGAATGGATAAGCAAACTGGTATATACAAACAATGGAATCTTAATCAGCTGTAAGAAGGAATGCAGTATTAATGCACGGGATAACATGGATGAATCCTGAAGAGCTTATGCTGAGTGAATTAAGCCAGGCACTGAAGGACAAATACTACATGACCGCACTGATACGAATTAAGCAAATTGAGCAGACTCACAGAGCTAGAGTCTGGAAAATAGGTTAACAGGAGACAGAAAAGGAGTGGAGGGTGGTGAGCCAATGACCATATGGGCAAAATCTACAATAAGGTGGAAGGGTGAGGTTGGGCAGTGGATGGGTGTGAAAGTTGTGCAGGGATGTTATTGGGATC
>JAQZBX010011464.1:0-42658 GCA_029593785.1 Cabassous unicinctus
TTTTTCCATCACTCTACAAATGACTTGGGAAATATTCCCATATAAAAATAGGCGAAATTATTTTCTTGGATTTTACATACTAGTAGGACAGGCTAACAAGGAATATTTATGTAAATAAAAAATATGTTAGAAGATGATAAATTATATTCAAAAAAGTAAAGTATCATAAAGGGATTCAGAGATCTGTGAGGATGCTGTTATAAATATGGTGATTTGTGAGACCATTATGTGGGGAGACTTACTGCAGTGTCTTAAGGAGATGAACCTATTAGCGAAAATCATTCCTGGAAGAGTAGTTTAAACAGAAGGAACTAATCGAGCAAGATGTTTAAGGTTTAAACTGGCCCAGCGTGGTCAAGGAAGAGCAAAAATCCACTGGGGTTGGAGACAAGGAAACAAGGGTGTGTGTAGCAAAGAGGCCAATGAAGCACTAGCTGGTCAAATAATAGTAAATATTTTGACTTTTATTCTGAATGAAAAGGAGTCACTGCAGCATTTTATGCAGAAGGGTGGCCTGATTTTATACAAGTTTTACATGTAGACTGTGGCTGCTGTGCTTAGAATAGATTAAGCAAGGAAAGAAGCAGGAAGAATTATGAGAATCTATTGTTGCAATCAAAGTAAAAGATGATAGCTGCTTAGAATGGTAAGGGAATTAACTCAAAAATATATCAGCTTCCGGATATAGATTAAAGGCCAATTTTTTTTTCTATGTTAGATGTGAATTGTAGTATCACCATTAAATTTTTGCTCCAATGTTTTCAGTATGGGCAAATGGAAGTATGATTTTGACTAAGGAAGGCTGCATATATAGCATAATTGGAATAAAAACAATAAATTGCTAATTGTGAAAATTCATATTAGAGATATAGAGTAAGATATAATATCAAGAATTCTAATCATTCAACAAATCAGGTGAAAGATCTGGGCATATACATAAATTTAGTGACAGTAACATAGGTATGATATTTAAAGTCACAAAATCCTTCATTTGATTTTGATAATTTTACCATGACAGTTGGAATGGAATTGCTTCTCTGGACTTTGATTTCAACAAACATGAGTGTCCAGAAGAATCTCATCTAACCTTGATTAATGAGGGATGAAAGCATTTCTGATCATAAAAGTCCTTCCAGAAATGTTTATTCCTAGATGAGTTTCATAAATTGTCATCTCCTTTCCAATATCATTTCTCCTTTCCAGATTTCTCTTTTCTCCAATCCATAAAATTCACTTTGCTCTATACATCAATGGTAAAATATATCAAAAGGTAGTAATGCCAAACCTGTGCAAGTAAAGATGTTTGTTGATATTTTAAGTAACAAAACAGGAAAAACTTGTCACTTTATCAATAAGAATTTCAGTTTGAGATATTTTCCAGTCAAGAACATGGGCTTTATGTAAATCTTCCAAAATACTTTATAACTTTATTTCAAATTCAAAAAATAAAATAACAGGCAAAGAGCCATTTAAGTTATGGAAGCATTACATCAAAAAAGTTATGTTCAGTCACTTTTATCCATCAAATCCTGAAAACAAACTCAATTGCTCCTCCAGGGTTTAGAAAGATAAACAGATGAACATAGATGATTTTAATGACATAATCAAGGTCTTCTTGTTAATGAATAAAATGCAGAAGAGAAAAATGCTTAATCATATTCATATCTCATAAAACTCAACCCCATATTATTTTTTACCTTTTGCATTAATATATTACCTTCTTTCCTATTGCAACAAATATATTACAATATTGTTGATAACTATAGTCTATAAATCACATGATTTTCATTTTTTCCCAGAGTCGCCATTCTTAACACCTTGTAGTAGAACATTCCTGTATTTACATTACTAACCCTATCCTTATCTATGACCCATATCACTATTATACATTTCATTTATTATGCTCCAGCTGTCCTCCAACTAAAATTAGTCTCCATAAAGTTCCAAACTTTTATTATCACTGTTTGAAGACCCATCAGTGGTATTATTCCCAAGGAGTCAGGCCCATGCAAATCTTCCAATGTGGCATTAGATGGCTTTATCCACCATAATTTAGAGTTCAGTCCTCAGTTCCTCAGGAAAACAATCTTCATCATTTTGTTTCTCAGAGATGAACTTTTATTTCACACTCCTTCACGGTCTGGCTGTTAATGCCAAAACTCATTAGCTAACAATATCTGTACCAAAAGGTAAATTCAATGAGCTGTCATAAAAAATGCAAATCTAAAATACAAAATACTTATTCTGGTTATTAGACAATTACTTTCCATCAAGGGAGTTTTGTCTCTGTAGGAATCCCAATTATCTATGAAGTTTTCTAGATAATGGTAGAATTTGACTAAGCAATATTGGCTATGGTTTCAAGTAGCTTTAGCACAAAATTTCCCTCCTAACATAGAAATGTACCTGTCAGGTAGATTGCCTGTGTTTCAAAAAAAAAACAACCAGAGAAATGTGTCCCTGTATAAATATTGTGTCCAATATCTAGTGAGAAAATTTGCCCCCTTGACTTACTCTGTTCTGTGATTACTTCTCTTATCTTCTTTCTTTGGGTGATTTATAATTGTATATTTTATTGTACTCTAAAGTCTTTTTCTTTTTTTGTCAACTGTTACATGTTTCATCATATAATATCTCATCCATGAAATGTCAATTTTTATAATATAAATCTCACAGTATTATAAAATTTTCATCGATTCACTAAAAAAAATTTTTGGGGCATTCTCCAATGATAAGTTATCAAAAAAGTCTATAAATCTTAATATTATGAATGAATAATGACAAGATAGTGAATAAAATTAAGTACATTGAGAAATATTATGACTTAATTAAATAAACACATTTATTTTAAGCAGAATTGCACTTATTAAAAAATTATGAATTTTTTCACTGTACAATTTCAAGAGGAAGATGAAGGGATATATTACACACATAACAAAAAGTGACCAAGTTTAAATTCGGGGCTTATTTATCAGATATTTATGGCTCTTTGAGCTCATAGGTTTCTGGGTGTGACTTGGAGCTGAATTTGAGCTGGACGATATGATCCAGATTCAATATTGTCAGAAATGAATTGTTAACAAAATGGACCAGTCGTCAAACAAGGAGAAGTTATTCAACTTAGACAAGAAACATGGAGAAGAAAAATAAAAGCCAGAAATGCACAAGGAGGAAAGTAAAGCTTTAGATATAACAGGATCTGACTGAGAAGCTACAATTCACAGCATAGGAGAGAGGAGAAGGTTTGGGCTCCGAATCCGGTGGCACTTGATGTACTGTTACCTTTGAAACTTTATATCAACATTAACTGGGTTTTTGTGCTCTGTACTCACTTTGCCTGCTTCTCCAACAATCCTGCTGAGAAAGGATTATATGATCTACGTCAGGATGAGAATATTTTCTCTTCTCTATCAATCAATTTTATTAAAACACAGAATATGTGGTGGAGTCTTCCTTTCTGCTGCCTCTACTCATATTTTCTTGCACCACAAATTTTTCATGGCATTTTTAATTTCTGCATTTCTGAAAGTATAAATCAGGTGCTTGAGCAAGGGTGTAACAATAGTGTAAAACATGGCCACCACCTTGTCCACTGGAAATATGGTTGGAGGGTGAGTGTATATGAATGTACAAGGAACAAAAGTTAAGATGACCACAGGAATGTGGCATGTACAGGTGTAGAGGGCTTTCTTTCTTCCTTTTACACTCTAGTTACTCATAGAATGTAAGATTAAAATATAAGAGATAAGCAGGATTATGAAACTCACCATGAATATGGCCCCACTGTAAAAGACTATGAGTATATTTATGAAATAAGTATCCATGCAGGCAAGTTTCAAAAGTGGTTGCATATCACACAGATAATGATCAATAACATTAGGGTCACAGAAGGGTAATTTCAAAGCCAGGATAATCTGTGTGAAGAATGAATACAAGATCCCATCCAGGCCAGTTTCACCAGTTTCCCACAGACATGTAAACTCATGATGGTTGTGTATCACAGTGGTTTACAAATAGCCACATAATGATCAAATGACGTGTGGATGAGAACTAAAATCTCCATAAACCCAAAGAAGTGAATTGCAAAGATCTGTACCCTACATTCATTATAGGAGATAATTTTCTTCTCTGTCAGCACATCTATAATAAACCTGCGAGCTGTAGATATGGAGATAAGGGTATCGGCAAAGGATAAGTAGAAAAGGAAGAAGTACATGGGGCTCCCAAGCATCCAACTGTATTTGATGGTCATCAAAATAAGTAAATTTGCCAACAAAGTTGCCAAGTAGAGAAACAAGAAGACCACAAATGCTACTTCTTCCTGAAGAATATCCTGAGTTCACCCAAACAGAATGAACTCATTCACACTATTATTCATGCCTTTGGTTAGTGTAGATAAAGAATGGATGCAGCTGAGGAATAATTCATCTGCAAAAAAAAAAAATGAGATATGATTTGAGAAGAACAGCCTACTTGGACTCCTTATATCCATGTTAGTTCATGTTAGTCATCATTTTACCTTCAGTATAAGTTAGGATAGTGATTGTGAAATGACGGCATTATGAAGGGAAATTGTACACATGTGAAATCTCCTATTTTACATGATATTGAGTTTCACTTCTTACTGATCCATCCTGGTGTCCCACTTCTTACATCTCTATAACCTGAATTATGTCTTTACTAACATAGGATTCCCCTTAATCTATTTGCCACAGGTTTTTCCCTTTCATTATTTTTTCTGTTTAAACAAAATTTTACAATGTATAGTTAAATTTCCCCAAACAGCTCTTTCCCTTTGTTTTCATCTATTTCTTATACATATAGATGCATATCTATATAAATGCAACCATCCTGTATTTTATATGTGCATATTAATTTTAATTTTATTTGCTAAAATCCTTTTTGCATATAACTAAAGAAAATCAATAGCACAATTATTTTAGGAGTTGTAAGTTAACATGCAAACATTTCATACACACATTTTATCATTTATTATTATTCATTTAACATGTTTTCAAATTTTCACTTATGAATATTTTGAAGTGACTCTCTCATGTATATAATTTATCTTATTTTTAAAAATTTCATCAAAATAAATTTCCATGGGATTCCTGAGACAAAAGATATATATATAATTGCATAATAATTAAGTAATTTTCCAATTAACTTTTATCAATATTTATTAGAAATATTTAAATTATATGAATTAACATATTTCCATAATAAATATCAAAACTTACAGTATGCCACAGGGTAAAAAATAAAGGTTTCCTTTCAAAATTCATAATTTCTTAATCACAGTCTACAGTGCTACTGCCAGTTGCCAACATGGTGTTCCAGAAATTTAGTGTCATATAGATATATGTATGAATTTCATTATTATTTTTAATAGTTGCTAAAATTATAAGAATATAGTAGAGATTTCTAATAAAATTTAAATTTGCAACATTACATCCTTTCTTTTTTGTGTAATCAAAATGATAATATTCAATTTTTGTACTGATGATAATATAGTATTTTTGCCTGTTTTTATTTCTGATATTTTGTCTGTTTTTAGCTAAGCATATATTTTGTCAGTTATCTTTTATATTTGAGCTCTTATCCCCCTGACTTTTTCCATTTTTATACAATCAAATTATCAAGAAAAAATTTCCCTTTGCTGGTTAGATTACAATTTAGGAGGTTAAAAACGTCATTCTTTCCTTAATACCTTCTATGTTTTAACATTAATCTTAAATGATCTGGGCTATATTTTAGCATGAATTTTTACATACTCTCTCTTTTTAACTAAACTCCAATCTATTAATGAATCAATAACACCATCAGCACAGTTATCATGTATATACTAAAACTTAATCACATCTGCAGTAGTTATAGTGAAAAGATGTTCTCAACCTTCTTACAGTCGAAAGGGAGAGATGAAAAAAAACCTCTAGTAAAATCAGTAATTGCATGAGAATTACACTTGGCTATGGGAGATAATAGAAAATTAATTGTTTTCCAAAAGTACAGAGATTTTGAGAGAAATAATTGAATGGACAAATCAAAATGAAAAATGAGAAGAGGAATTATTTTGGTTTTAAATGTGTGAACTGAAGCTTACAACTAGATTTCCTGGAACACAATAAGCTTAAAGTATATTTTCCTGATGAGAATTTTTTAAAATTAACAACCCAAATTGTTTGTTTACTCTAATAAAACTACATAATCTATAAAAATATGAAGATTATTTTCCAGTTCAGCTAAAGGAAATGGTAGATCAGTTTAATCACACCAGTTTTTATTATAACTAAAATCTTTATTAATTTTTTTGATAAATATAAAAAAGACAAAGAATTAATTATAACTTCAATTCAATATTTATTTACATTGCTAATGGAGGAAAAACAAAAACAGAGTGTTAGATGCTTTGGAGAGAGGCACACTAAGGTAAGAAAAGTGAGGAAAAGATTTTAGAAAGAAAGAAGCACACATTATTTCAATTAATATATATATGATACATATTAAAACTACATGATTATTATATCAGAATATTCAGAGATAAATTTGTCGGCACATAATGGACAGCCATGAAAGCCATGTCATACAAAACTATTTACACTGGCTTTAAATAAGCAAAGGGAAGATTTAAAGATATAAAGATAGGAAAGCATCACTTGAACAAATTTGATACCTTGGCTCAGACTGTCACCTCAAGGTTTAATTTCTGAATTCAGCCATGATTTCTGAGTATTCCTGTACTACCCAACCTCTCCAGTTTGGGGGGCACTCCAGTATTAGAGAGAACCATTTTCTCTTCTTTAAAATTCTTAAGTTTTACCAGTTGAAATTTTAACTGGTTTAACTTATACCTCACTCCAAAGTCTGTATCTTGTTTCAGTCTATTTATTTTCTCCCAAATAAAATTTGAGTCTATCTATTGTGAGCCTAAATAAATATATGCTTATTTGAACAAGAAAATATTAAACTATTTATTTTCTTGTACATGTGAATTTATCATTTAGAAAGGTTTTCATTTTTGTTATTTCATTAGGATACTTGTTTTCCTGTGATGTACCTGTGACCTATGTCTTGTCCTCTATAGCATACAAAGTTTGACTTGTGGTGCAGACAGTTGCACCTAATACAATTAGGCTAGAACTAGGACAGAAGGTCACTAGCTTCCTACTCCATCTAACATTGAAACTGCATGCTATAGAAAACATCAAATCTCATCCATCCATGTAATTTGCAACAACAAAGAAAATGAGATTTTGAGGGGCAGCACCAAAGAATGCCAACTGGCATTGAATGTTCTTACCCTTATCCCAATATCAATTTTAGAATATTTCATGGTGGGACAAATATCAAAGCTGATAATTAGATATAAAATGAATACTGTGAAGGGAGGAAAGGTCAGGGAATTAATAAAGTCAGAGAAGGAGAGAGTGTAGTGATGTCAGCAGACACCGGTAAAGATAAAAGAGTCAGGGAATAGGGCACAGAAAAACATAGAGAGGGAAGATGGAAAAGAGTGTCAACAAAGGTCTTTTGCCAAGGAATTCATCACAGGGTTCTGGTTCTTTCCTCCTGATGCTCTGCATTGTCACTCACAACCCAAACATGAGAAGGCATGTGGTTTCTCTTGTGTTCTGTCATGAACAACTGTGACCATGGGTCTTGAAAGCCCAGGACAACAGATAAGAATTGTAGCTTTATCTTAGATCCTGTCCCTGAAACACTGCCACTAATTTTAAACTCTTCAAATGAGGGGCTCCCAAGAATAGAAATATCTGAAAGGGTAGCCTCAAAACACTAGTGTAGTTACTTTTCCTTTCTCTGAATAAAGAGGTTTTGTAGCCAAGGTAGATACTACCCCAAATAGTGGGGAATCCTGAGGGCTCTAGAGACACACAGGACCTACAGTCATGGGAGATAGCTCTGGAGTTTGGTGCCTTGCCAGTGGCCCTACTTTGGAGTTTATGCTCCTGAGTGTGACCATGTTGGACTCAGATATGATTTCTTTACACATGCTTCTTCTGTCCCTTTTATTTGAATCTATAGTTGGTATCAGAGTTGGTAGATGTATGTCAAAGAGACTTTCATCTCTGGGCTGTCCATGTGCCAGCTGGATCCTGAAATTTAATCAAGTTGCAATACCTACTCCCCAGGTCATTGGATTCACCCAGGACAACTAACAAGGAGATGATGATGAACAACTACCAGCCCAAGGAACCCAGAGAGTCTACAACTGCAAGCAAGAAAGTTCCATCCATGTATCCCATGGGATCAAAACCTCCTCTCAATTAGACATGGAGTGGGCAACATGATCCCAGAATCCTCAGGATTGGGGAATGAAGTATGGGCTAAATTAGACTTATTGGTATTCTACTATAGACTCATTGTGATTCTAGCAATGGAAGAAATTATATCATTCATGTGGATGCAGTGGCCACTAGATGTTCTGAGGGCAAGGAAAGGGAAAAACAAGTGAAATATAGGGGCATTTTGGGGACTTGCATATTTTCCTGAATGACATTACAATGACAAATGTAGGCCCTTACATATCTTGCCATAACCTATAAAGTTGAACAGGAGAGAGTGTAAACTACAATGTAAACTGTAATCCATGCTTAGTGGCAATGCTCTAAAATGTTTTCATCAACTCTAATGAATATACCACACTAATGAAAGATTTTGTTAATGTGGGAAAATGTGGGAGGTGTGGGAAGAGGGGCATATGGAAACCTCCTATATTTTTATGTAACAATTATGTAATCTAAATACCTTTTTAAAATATATATATGTATTTTAAAAATAAAATAAATAAATAAATAACAACGGTTACAAAAAATAAAACTAATCTTAACCAAAAAAAAAGGAGGCTTTGTAAAAGCTTTATAGCACTGCAATCTTTCATTTTGGAAATATTCTTCAAGAGAACCATTTCTTTTTTTATGAGGTAAACTGATAAAGGTGTCCATCAGGTCAGTCTTCTATAAACAATGTAAAGAAAATTCTCCAAATTGATTAAAAAACTTACCTCTAAAAGCAAATAAATGACTTCCATAAAGTGTATGTTTCATATATGAAACATTAATTTACTTAGAAGTAGAATTTTATGAAGCCTAGATGAACCATACAAATTAAACCATTGAGATTGATTTATGATTCGTATCACAGAAGTTTAAGAGGAATGGGAAGTACAGGGAGAGAAGAGACTCTTGCTGTTTTCCCATCTGACAAGGTTTTTTCTGAAGCATTGGGTTAGACACAACACCAGGCTCCATGGGATGGGAGAGACTGTTGTGCAAAATGAGGCAATCCCTCAATATGGTCCTGATAACTCTTTCATGAAAGAAAGTATGCAATGTGTGAGAGAAATTCCTCAGAGGTCAGCTGTTTTTTCAGTTTGTCCTTTAGAAAAACATGAGTTAAATGTTTCTCTTTTTACTGCATTGAATATTTATAGTAATTCCCACAAAAGCTTGCAATGACCAAGGCAAGCTTTCAGACTCTACAGCTCCAAGGAAAACTGTACTCCCCGTCCAGTCCCAATGAGCTACCCACTCAGAGAGTCAGAGGGCAAAAGCAAAATACAGGGACAATTATTTAAACTGAATCTAACTTTGAATTATGGGTGCAGAAAGATTATACATTTTTCTTTATGATTTGTCATCTCTTCTAGAATTAGGATTGTTTTTGAAACCATGTAAAAGTGAATATAGATTAAATGTGTGTAGTGGACATGCCACCTGTCCCCACAAATTATTGGCAGTGAATAAGCAAATTTCTTAAACTTAATTTTAATTTCCTCTTTTGTAAAATGTAACTAGTAATACCAATAATTTATTTATTGTAACACCATTAATAATAAACTCTACCATTTATAATCCCATCTATGCTCTTTAAACAATGTAGAAAGAAAGAGAGCTGAATTCTTTTTAAAAGGTAAAATAATTATTAAATATTTTTCTTTTGTAATTTCTTTTTTTAAAAAATATGTTTCTGAGAGTATATGTTATTCCACAAACAAGGTAAAAAGTTAGTTTTTGCTTTTGAATGTAGTTGCAACCAACTAAACATTGAACAGATTGCATTACACAATTATTTTCCTATGTGGAAAGCCATATTACCACTTAGAACTCTGATCCATGAATTACCAGCTTGGCAATCCATATAAGCTCAGTACCTTCAATGAGGATAAAGGGAATGGTTGAGGTGAGAGTGTTAGAGAGCAGAGGGAAAAAAATGGAGATGGCAGAAGGTCATGAATAGATTGTACCATTCCTTGCCCTTTTCCTGAAGAGCCTACTGGCAACCAGCAGAACCAAAAACTCAGAGAAACTTCTTGGAGAAAATTATATACCAAACACATGGTTTTTACTTTAAAAATGGACTAGAAAACATTGGGAAGGCTATTATTAAAATTTGTAAGTTCAAGTTTCCCCTCAATTAAATGGGAATAAAAAGGCTCAGCGTTTTTTTGTGTGTAACATTTATGCAATCATAGTATTTTTTAAAAAATGAGAAAAAATATTATTTAAAAAAGTACAAATAAAAGAATGTCCTTCTATGAACTAGAGAAAAAAGTTACTGTAATGGCTAAAAATATAACATATAAAAGAAAGCATTCTTGGCTGAAGAAAGTGTGAAATCATACAATATTTGTTCCTTTTTGTCTGGCTTATTTCACTCAACATAATGTCTCAAGGCTCATCCATTTTGTCGTATGCATCAGGACTTCATTCCTTTTTACAGCTGAATAATATTTCATCATGTATATAAATAAATATATATATGTATATATATACCACAATTTAATTATCCATTCATTAGTTTATGGATACTTGGGTTGCTTCCATTTTTTGGTAATTGTGAAAAATGCCATTGTGAACATTGGTGTGCAAATATCTGTTCAAGTCCCTGCTTTTAGTAGCAGGATTGCTGGATGATATGGTAATTCTATACTTAGCTTCCTGAGGAACAAACTGTCTTCCACTGCAGCTGCCACTCTCACTAGCAAGGAACAAGTGCTCCTATTTCTCCATATCCTCTCCTACCATAACTGTTTTCTGTTTTTTTAAAAGAGTGGCCATTCTAGCAAGTTTTAAATGGTATTTACTCTTAAAATATGATTTGGAAAAAAAAAACTATATGCAGCATAAAATGGTTGTTTTTTTTCTATTTTATATATTTGTTCATGTTTATACATAGTTTACTTTAATTCAATAATCATATAACACCATTTGTATTCTGATAGTCAACTAGAATTATTATAAGCACTCAACCTAATATAATTTCTATTTTAAGTTATACATTTCATGTACAATAGCATTATTTCTTATGAAGCATCTATTGGACCATTTGTCCATTGAGACATTTATTTTGTCTACATTTACACTCCCATAAATAAGATACTATAAACAACTTTACAATAATTTTCAGAGTCCAATATTGTTTCCTCAAGTGCTAGGATTTGATTATTGTGAATAATAATGTATAAATTAATTTTTCTATATTGGTGGAAATTTTATTATCTGTATTTTATTGTGAATAATTAGTGATTATGATAAAATATTCAAGATAAGCAGAATGAGGGAAGTAAAATAAACATATTTCTCCCATTTATTGAATCAATAATCCTTCTCTCCAGACATAACATTTTTTTCCTTGATAGCCTTCTATATTTGCACATATACATATCTGTATGTCTTTTGTCTTCTTTTATTTTAGTAAGGCCAATATTTCAACATTGATGATTGTGCAGATAAAAATAATACACATATAGACAATATCGTTCCTTGTGATATTTTTTAATATCTCACTTTTTTAGCAAGGATACAATTATATATTTGTCATTTTCATTAATAATGTATTAACAAAAAATTTTAAATTTCATGCATTTGTTTTCTGAAGATATGCCCCTCTGCAAATCATTCATTTTTTCCTGTTCTTTTTTTTTGCAAACTTGTTATTTTACCTAAAATTTGTATTAATCTAACAAAACAATTATTGCATATCTTAGTAAGAGTTCAATCACTGGAGCCAGGTGGTCTCAGTTCAAATATGAGCTTCACTATTTACTAGCTGTGATCTTGATTATTAGACACAATCATGGGTACTTTGCAATTACATTTTTTAAAATTCTGTTTAATATTTAAATCAATATATGTCTCAGCTTCTGCTTTTACCTCTATTATTGCTTGGTTATTTCTAAATGTATTTTAAATTTCTTTTCTTCTATGAATTTTTTAAATTTTATTTTATATTGTCCATTAGGCAATTTTCTGATTTCAATTTTTTAAAATCTTTTGTTCCAAAATATTAAAAATATCTTTTTAATGTTTTCATATTCTTCTATAATCATTTTTCTCTGAAAAATTGAATCAAAGTAAGCTTGAATTATTATTTATGAAGAATAGGGAAAATATCCATCTGTTGTTCACATCTTCATATGGCTTTTATGAAAAATGTAGATAAGATCAATATTTAAGGCACCATGTGAGAAGTAGTAGAAGAACATAATCTGCATAGAAAAGAATAAAAATTCCTAATGTACAGATTGGTCCTTGAAGAATTAAAAATTCTTTAAGAGATGAACTACAACTTTAACAAGAGAATATCTGGTTCCAAAGCAGGTTCTCTGAGATACAAACATTCAAAACTTTCATTTTGCAAACTTGTGAGTACAGTGATCAAAACCTAAAGTATGAAGCCACATTACAGAAATTCAAACCCCACCCCACTGCCCAGAAGTGTTGTGACATTTAACAAATCCCTTAATATCTTTGTTCTTTTTTGTTCATCTGAACACAGAAATTATAAAGCAATCATCCTTTAAGGGTGGCTACATAAATAAACATGTAATGTGAGTGAAACATATATAAGATACAGATATCCTGTATTTGCAATGAGAGGTTATTCCTGTGTTTCCAAGGTGTTCTTTCAAACTTTGAAAAATGATCATTTATCTTAAACATTTACCTGTAATAAAATCACACACCTAGATTGAAACATTAAGTTCTTGGCTGAGTGGCTGAAAATATATCAACACTGAGGATGTCACTGGTTATCTCATGATGAGCAGAGGCTTCAATGTACAGTTGTAAACTACTTTAAAAAATAAAAAAGACATTAATGTATAAAAAAACTTAATAGCCTAAATGCAAAGCATCATGTTAAGAGGAAAGTAAATAAAATAGGTCCTTGCTTCTGAAATGTTTGGGATATAGAGATCTGAAAAGCAGAGGGATAAGGGTATTTAGATGAGAAAAAAATGAAATCAAAGGTTTTTGGAAAGAATTTGTACATGACATATCAGGAAAACAGAGAAATCAGTATGAAACCAGTATTTTTACCATTCCAAAAAGTCATGGTAGAAAAGCATTGAAAAGTAAGTTGTCCTCAAAAACAAAGGCCAAATAAGCCAGGTTATGAAATTTTGATATTTTCTATTGATAAAGTAGAAAAATGAGGTAGAGAAATATGAGAACAAAATTGTGTAGCACAAAGTGTAAATTATACTCATGGTTAGCAGAAATGCTTTAATATGTGTCTAGCAATTGCAACTAATGTGCCACACTAAGGAAAGATGTTAACATGGGAAAGTGTGGAAGGACATGTGGGTGGGGTATACGGGAATCCACTATATTTTTTAATGTAATATTTATGTATTCTAAAACTTCTTTAAAAATAAAAATAAATAAAAACAGAAGATTTTTCCATTTCATTAAAACGCACTCAGAGTTGTGTAATGTTAGCCACCATTTTTTAAATGAATTTTGTCCAATTGGAACTTGAGAAAAGCTGCATTCATGTGTCTATTTACTTTTCGATATCACAGATCCAGAGAGAACATTTGTCTTTCTGCTCCTAGTACTTTGAAACTTGGTAGATTCTTTCCGACTTGAAAAAAATTAAGACTGCCCCTGCCATGATCCCGATATGACTCATTAGTGTCTCAAACTAGTCAGTTCCTTTCTTGTTTTTCTTTTATTTGTTTCTGTTTTTGTTGCAAGTATATATATTTTAAATCCTTGAGAAAATATAGAGTTATCATAATACCATCCCTTCACCCTATTATTCACATTTGCTTTAATGTGGTACATTTGTTACAATTGGTGAAAGAAAATTATGCTAATTGTGCTAGTAACTGTTGTCCACAGTTTTTAATAGATTAGTTATTTTCTTTCTTAATGAATTTGTTGCCTCCAAATCTCCACCGGGATACATCAAAATGTTAGGAGTCCAAACTTGTGTTATACACTAGGATGTGTCTTGATTTTGGTCAAATTAGTTTATATCTAAACTTCAGTATCATGATTTAAAAAAATAGAGGTCTCAAGAAATAAACCTTTCCTCTGCTTGACAATATCATTTTTGTGTTCCTCATATAAAATAGCATACCTCATTTCACACAATTTTTAGTACTCATTGAATTCTAAATAAACTGTCTCACAATTTCAGTGGAAGAAAAATAGTAATTTGTCTGAGAAACTTATGTGAGTTTTATTTGTGAGAAATATTAACTCAGACACACAAGAAATTCACAAAATTCATCAATGCCAATGTAACAAAATTCAAAATCTGGAATTGTTTAAGTGGATCCTCACAGGAGTTTATTGAGAAGCCCAAATTCAGTGATTTCCTCTTCTGGTTTATTCATTCCTTCTTCATTCCATTTTTAACCCTCATGCTGTGCTTTGAAAAGAAAAAGTTGGTATTTGAAAAATACAATGAGGTATAAATATAATAAGTTGTTTATTTGGGCTTTAAAATTCAATAGTTGAGATACTCACTTGGATTTCAAGAACTCTGAACTATCATTTACTTTCCACTTTTCCTCCTAAAACTTCTACTAATGAATGTGTACCTCTTAAACACACCCAGAGAGACTCATTCCCTGATATTTTCACATTTCATAGCAGCTGAAAGCCCTCTCCTCTGTTAAAACTTCCACACTCCATTTCTCCCTGTGGAGATAGTACCCAGTGAAAAGAGTGTCTCCTCAGAAGGCCTCCCAATAGGTCCCAGTTGAATAACTCTTTTTCTACCAATATTCTAAAGTTCAACTACAAACACATACACACACACACATATACACACTTTGAATTAAATGATGTAATGCTGAATTAAAGTCTTCTCTCATTTCTGCTTTCTGTTCACTTGATCTGATCATACAATATTTCTTAAAGTCAGCAAAACAAGTTAAGGTTGTTCAGTTTTGTGCACTTCATGCCAAGCCAGGAGGGACTTTTCAGGACCAGAACCCAGACCTTCATGCTCTGTGACAATCCCCTGCTACTATCTGCCCACCACTGACATGGAAAGCCCCACACCAACCACAGAAAAATTGGTGCAAAAAGACAGAAAATGGACTTAAGTTTTGGAGAAGAATAAACTTTTCTCAGAAGAAAACTAGTGTGTATGTGTGTGTGTGTATGTGTGTGTATGTACACACAGACATACATAAATGTCTTTGCAGCACTACAGTTAAAATATAGGCAAGGGCTTATTGGTCTCCACAATCTTTTGCATCCTTCATGCTTTATATTATTTAGAATGAAAATGGGGCTGTTCAAAGATGTAAGGCATTTAAAAAAAAACCTTAAGACAATCCTCTTTAAAAAACAAACAAACAAAAACCAAGCAATCCATTTTGATAAACATTTACTCAATTTCTACAAATTCTATGAACTCATAGTAGCTATGGGTTAGCTACTGAAAATTTGGAAATAGAATAATACATTACAATAAGAGATCTGAACAAGGAATTTATAGACTTTTTAAGCTATCTAGAATGATACTTGAAACATAATGAGGAAGAAATAAATATTTATCAAATTGAATCAAATTCTGAGTAAAAAGTGTTTCTAATTGTGTTCCTAGTTCTAGATGCCTGTGTCAGAAACTGATCGATATCCATGGAAATGCACATCTCTCCTCGGCAGTATAACAGAGAAATACATGGGTTAATGGCCTTCAAATTCCATTTTCTGAGGTTTGATGGTCAATGCAAAACCGTATCCTCAATGGAATAAAATATTGAAAGCACACTTGCAATTAGACGTCTATCAGCCTCTGACACAGGCAACTAGCACCAGAAGCATCCATAGGCCATCTTTTATTGATAATTCTCCAGTCCCCTTCAGTGGTTAGGTGCAGTTTTTTGACTAGTTTTTGTCAATTGGTTGTAGGCAGAGGGCTGTGTGTACTGTCCAGGCTAAAATCTAAAATGTTGAATGTGTACTCCTCCAAGTTTATTTCTTCTACTTACCACCTGAAACCAGGCTGGTACTGCCACAACTGTAGACAACAAGGCCCTAAGGGAATATGTTACAAATGGTGGTATACATATGGTAGCCTGGTGTTAAAATTCAAATTGTGATTCATTAGATCTGGGGTAGAGACCAGAATTCTGCATTTTCTAACAAACTCTCAGGAAATGCCAATAATACTAGCATTTGGACCACATGTTGAATCTGAAAGCATTAGGGAGCACAAGGAAAATCTAGAAAGGAACCTGAATCCACGATTGAAAACAGGAATGCTATTTCCTGTCAATCTGGACCTAAAATGAGTCCGTCACATCAGAAGGAATAAACTTCCTATATATTAACAACTGGATCATTGGGTCTTTCTTTTGTAGGAGCCTACTATTACTCTACAAATAATAGATAATGCAAACACACATGACATCATTATTCTCTTTATACAATAATACTATATTCCTTGAAGAGTACTTGGATTTCTATTATTACATGATATACACTAAATGAAATTCCTTCCTGAACATTTTGCATAATTTCCACTAATGATATAGCTTAATATTGAAAATAATGTTAGACACTGCTCTAATTCTCCCTACAGGGAGACTTTCCAAACCATCTTATTTAACAAATCCTCTTCATAGTACTCTTATTTTACTTTATTTTCATTTTAATACTATTTATCATTTTCTAACTTACCTATTAATTTATATATATATTTCCTTTTTATAGCCTATCCTTACTAGAATTAAAAATCTAACAAAACATGTATCTTTGTCTGTTTTATACAGGAACATATCCAAGTCATTTACAGAGTTATGGGATCATAGCAGAAACCCATTAAGAATTGTAGTGGTTGTCATGCTTGAGTGCTCAAAATTGGAAGAATACAACACAGATCCTAATATGTAGGTTTCTATAGGAATGTTTAATTTGTGTTTATATTTGATAAATGCAAAAATACACATTGGCACATTTTGGGTCATCTTATGTCTACCTGACATCAGATGTAACCACCTAATTTCACTGTCAAAAATGATTGCTGCCAAGGCAACACCAACCATCACTAGGCAATGGTGGGAGTTTAAGCAAGCTGATACGAACTTGGAAAGAGAGGAAAGTATTTCTATAAAGTGGAAGAAAAATGACTGTGGGCTGAACCACAGTGTTTTACAGTAGTTTCATTTGAAAAAATTCTTTTTAAAATTGATGTGCCAAACTCAAAATTATGTTTGCTACATCTCTGTGTAACAGTCATATGCGTCAATTTAATTATAACATAACCTGATTATTGGACAATAACTTCCTTTCCAAGGATGAATGTCTCTATAAAAAACCCATTTACCATATGAAGTTTCCTAGACAATAGAATTTGACCAAGCATTAATGGTTGTGGCATCAAGTAGCCATAACTAACACATCCTCTTAATACAAAAATGTACCTGCAAGGCAGACTGGCCTGAGAATCTAGCATAATAGCAAATCATGTCCCTGCATTAAGACTTTGCTCAATTCCTAGTGAGAAATTTTGCCTCCTTGCTATACTCTGTCCTTTTTTCACTTCCCTTAACATCTTTATCTGGATAGATTATAATGGTATCTTATATTGTATTGCAAAGCTCTTTTTCTGTTGCATGTTTCTTATATGTTATCTCATTTATGAAGTGCTGAGTTTTGTAATATATTTCACAATGTCAAAAAATTTTCACTGATCCACCAACCAATATTTTTCGTCAGTGTACCTTCACAAATTATAAAAAATAGTATATAATACTTAATATTATACATGAATAATGGCTAACAAGAAGACCATAATATATTAAAGTTCATTGACAAAGATTATATCTCAATTCAGTGAATCTACTTATTATAACTAGAATTGCCCTTATTTGAAAAAAAAGTTATACTTTCTTCCTATAGGTTCTCAAGAAGATGCAAGGCCATATTACAGGTGTTACCAAAAGGGAACAAGTTTCAAATTACCTGATATTTATGGAGCTTTGGCAACATAAATTTCCTGGAGTGACTTTGGTCTGAATTTGAACCAGAAGATATGATCTCATTTCAGTAGTGTCAGAAATGATTACTCAACACAACGGATCAGTCATAAATCAGAAACTAGTTATTAGCCTTGGATCAGAAACATGGAGAATAGAAAGCCAATCTCAAATAACGCACAAAGAGAGAGTTATAACTCCAGAAGCAATATGATCAATCTCATAACTTGCAATTCAGAGAAAAGAAATGAGGAGTGGATTTGGGCTTCAGCAAATCTTGATGACCTTATGTACAGGTATCTATGTGATATTGTCTTAAAATTTTAATGGGTATCTGGGTCCTGTGCTCATTTTACCTACTTCCCTAACAGTCCTGCTGAGATAGGATAATATTGTCTTCAACAGGATGAATGCATTTTCTCTTTTCTATCAATACATTTTATTAAAAGACAGATTTTTCAAGTGGAGTCTTTCACTCTGTTCCCTCAACTCAGTTTTATGCACCATAATTTTTCATGGCATTTTTAATTTCTGCATTCCTCAGAGTGTAAATCAAAGGGTAGAGCAAGGGTGTCCCAATAGTGTAAAATACAGCCACAATCTTGTCCCCTGGATATATGGTTGGAGGTCGAGCATATGTGAATATACAAGGAACAAAGAATAAGATGATCACAATTATGTGGGAGGTGCATGTAGAGAGAGCTTTCTTTCTTCCTTCTGCACTCTGGTTACTCAGAAAATGTAAGATTAAAATATAGGAGATGATGAGGATTATGAAACTCATTGTACATATGGCCCCACTATTAAAGATTATGAGTAGATTTATGACATAAGTGTCCATGCAGGCGAGTTTCAATAATGGTTGCATTACACAGAAAAAGTGATCAATAACATTAGGGCCACAGAAGGTTAATTTCAAAGCCAAGGTAATATATGCTGAAGAATGGATAAAAGATCCCACCCAGGCTAGTTTCACCAGTGTACCACAGAGATGTTGGCTCATGTTGACTGTGTACTGCAGTGGCTTACAAATGGCCACATAATGATCAAATGACATAAGGATGAGGACAAAAATTTCAATGCATGCAAACAAGTGAAGCGTAAAGATCTGAATCATGCATTCATTATAGGAAATGACTTTCTTCTCAGATACAGCATTTATAATCAACCTGGGAGCTGTGCATGTGGAGAAACATGCATCAGCAAAGGATAAGTAGAAAAGGAAGAAATACATGGGGCTCACAAATAGCTGACTGTATCTGATAGTCATCACAGTAAGTAAATTTGCAAGGACAGTTGCAAGGTAGAGCAAGAGGAAGACCAGAAACACTATTTTTTGCCTTTAGAACATCCTTTGCAAACCCAAGGAGAATGAATTCCTTCACACTGATATTCAGGTGCATAGTTAAGGTATATGTAGAAAGGAAACAGCTGGTAATTGTTTATCTGCAAAGAAAATTAAGAAAGTTGTGATTTAGCAAGAGCAGTAGACTTGGAATCTTCCTTACTACTCTTATTCTAATTCTATGAATACAATAATTCAGTGGTTTCCTAAAATTTCCATGTGTTATAATCACATGGAAAAAATTTTTTTGAAAATGCTAATGACACTGCTTTGTACAGAGTCTTCCTTTGTGGGACCTAGATAATTTTCTTTAAAAAACAAAAACAAACATATAGTTGATTTTGCTCTCTGACAAGGACTGAGAAGTGCTGAATGTGCTGCAGGACATTGAATAAGTCACTGTAATTGCTTAAAATTTTTAATTTATGTGAAAAATAGAGATTCCAAGGGACACTTTATTAAGTATATGCATATATATAAATATATACAGTATATACTGGAATAGATTTTTTCATCTCAAAAACTGAAAAATAACATTCTTATATTATTCAAAAATATTAAATTTGGAGATTCTTTGTCCAAAAATATTTCATTATTTGGACATTAATTTATATTCATTAATGTTGATCTCATCAAAAATTGGTTGGGATAGGGTTTAAGAAGAAAATATTTCTCTAACTTGGGCTCATGATAGACATAATTTTACCATTGTTGTCAGTCAGCTTTGAATAAATCATGGAGGCAGGTATTATTAAGGGAAATTATTATGTGTGTGCAATTATCCATTTATCATGCTAAGTGTATTGTATTCAGATCCACATCCTATAGATCCAATATGATGTACATCTTCTAGTATGTACATAATCTGAATACTGTTTTTCCTCCAATAAGGTTTTGCTACCACTATCTTCCAGAAGTTTTGTTTTCTTTTAATGTTTGTTTCTGTTTAAACATTATTTTAAAATATACTTTAGTTGTCCCATACAGATATAGTTCTTATTCTACTCTATTTTTGCTTATATAAATACTTTCATCCTGTAATATTCATATCCTTTAAAAGTCTACAGATGTTTTCGTTTCCTAGGATGCTCAATTAAATACCATAAAATGGGTCATGTTACACAATGGAAAGTTATTTGCTCATGGTTATGAGGCTAAAAGAAAGTCTAAATCCTTGTGTAATTAAGGAAAAGTTTTCTTCCCAAAAACTGGTGTCTGTAGGTGTGGGCCTGAGAACAAGGCAATGGTGTCATCTTCTTGTCTCTGCCCCAGGTCTCTCCATTTTCTCCTGGGTTCTTTCACTGTTCAGCTCCTTGCTTCCTGTTGCTTTCTCCCTCTCTTTCTGAAATTTCCTGTTATAAAAGGACTCCAGTAATAGGATTAAGACCCACCCTGATTGAAGTGAACCATGCCTTAACTGAAGTTATTTCATCAAATAGTCCTACTCACAATTGGTTCTCACCCACAGGAATGGATTAAATTTAAGAAGATGTTTTTCTAGGGTACATACAGTTTTAAACTACCACAAGATTTAACTGTTAGCTCCTTTTATAATATTCCAGTTTTTCATAGCTATATATAATGGTATAGTGATTAGTTCATGTCCTTTTTTATGTACATATAGGGTTATTAATTTCCATTGTGTCAAAAAATATGGGAGATGGCACAGATTTCTTATAAAGATAAAAGTTATTGCAGTATCTACTTTGCTTGGTTAATAGAATTAATATCATCGTATGCATTTCTTTGGTTACCAGTGATAGCATAATATTTTGAAGATTTTTAATTCATATATTTTATCTGTTCTGAATTAGATAAAATTGGTCAATTAATTTTTCAATATCTTTATTTTTGAGCTACTCCCTTTTTTCATTCTTACACCATCAACTCTGTCAAAAAATGTTTCCCTTATAGTGCAGTTTATTATTTCTATTATAGAAATTATAATCTTAACACTGTCTTTTATTTTCTAGACATTTATTGATCACAAATGATCTGGAGTTTATTTTAGTATGAATTTTGAGATATTCTCTTAATTTTGACTAATCACTAATCCATCAATAATTCAATAACTCCATCAAGTCAGTTAACATTTATGCCAAGAATCTGTTCAGATCTGTGGTAGATCTAGAGGAAAGATGTCCTCAATATCTTAACAATTGAATTAGATGGTTAACATACATCTAGATACTGACATTAATTTTACAAAAATTATGTGCAACTGTATGTGATAATATCAAATGAATTATGGTTTCAAAAATAATATTTCCTAGAGAATGAAATAACTGGTCAGTGAAGGTTTAAATCTGAAAAAAAATAGTGGAATTTTGTTTTTAAATGAGTGAAACTCATGTTTCCAACCAGATTCTATGGAACTTGGGTATTTATATATATATCATAGTTTGTTCAGATAAGACTATTTCAAAGTTAGTAAGTGAAAATGTCCAAAAACTGTAATAAATTTATATAATCTATAAAAACATAAATGTTACTGCAGTATAACTGAAATAATATTATCTCAATGTTTAACACTAATAATATTAAAACAATATAACAAATATAAACTTTGAGTGGCAGTTCCAATGATCTCTGATAAGTATAAAAGAGAAAATGATTTAATTACTACTTAAATTAGTATGTTAAGATTTTAATGGCAGCTAGAGACAAAGAAGGCATGTCCTTGGCTGTGTAGAAAAGAGCAAGTAGGTGAGAAATTTGAGTAAAAGATTGAAAGAAGGGGAGAAAGACATATTGCTTCAGATAAACACAGAGATGACCTAAATGAAAACTAAATTCAGACAGTTAAAACTTAATCAGAAAATTTTAAGAGACAAAATTTGTGGAAAGGTAATGCATAGTCATGGAAATCAGTTCATGTGATTCTATACCATCTTGCTTTAAATTAACAAAGAGAAGATTTAAGGTTATGGAGTTAGGAAAGCATCATTTGAAAAACTGAATTCCTTGCCTCAGACCAACCCTACCTCAGAATTTTATTTTTTTCAGCTATTATTTCCTAACACTCCTGAACTATCCTTTATTTTTGGGGTGAGTGAGTCACCCAGTATTGCTATTTTCTCTTCTTAATATTCTTATTTTTTAAATCTGCTTGGATTTCAATCACTTTAAAAATTATTTCTTGTCCCAAATGTTTGTAACTAGCCCCAGGTATTCTTTTTCCCCAGATAAAGAAACATTTAAGTCTATCCATTATGTGCCTAAATTAGCTTGTGATTTACTATGATGTACTGAATTGAATAAGGTATTTCTAAATTAGATATCATTTTTGTTCTATGATCTTAAATGTTAAACAGGTTATACATTTGTTATTTAATTAATCCTGATAAATTTCTTGCAAGGTGAATGTAACCATTTGCCTTTTTCTCTTTTGTGCACATAGATTGACCTATGATACTGAGAGTTATGTGCAGAAAAGTTGGTCTAAAACTAGAACGGAATGTTTTCTGTAGCTTCTTCTTCTAGCACCTCTGTTTCTAAGTTATATAAAACATCAATACCAACAATCCATACAAATTGCTTCCTAGAAAAGAGAATTCATTAACCAGCAGAGATGAAGGCCAAATGACATCTTAAGTTCCTGCCTTTATCCCAAAATCAGCATTGTAAGTATCAATGTATATCATTAGATATATAACAAGTAACAAAAAAGGGAGGAGAAAACAAAGATTCAATGAAGTCAGAGAAGGTGCTAGGAGAGAGGGGAGAGCAGACATAAGGAAAGGAAGAATAGCCAGGGGAAAAGATTCAGAAAGACATGTTGAGTGTATGTGAGAAAAGCATGTTTTCTAGGATCACTTGACCAAAGTTTCATGAAAGAGTTCAGCTGCTTTCTGCAATCCCCCAGCACTACAACTTGCCCCCAAACTAGAGAGAGTGTGCCATTGTATATCATGAACAAGGATCACCATGGGTCTTGAAAACCCAGGACAATGGTAAAGAAGTGAAGTCCTATTTATACCCTGTCCCAGAAACATCACCACCAAACTTAAACTCTTCAACAGAGGGGGCTCCCAAGAATAGAAACTTCTAGGTTGGCCTCAACAACAAGGTGTAGTTACCATCCTCTTCTGTTTCCAGAGAGGCTTTTGAGAGGAAATGTACTTTTGCATGGAGGCCAGGGAAGGTTTAGGACATCTGGCTCACAGTAACCTTTCATTTTGGAAATACTCTTTAGAAGCTCCAATTTTTTTTTTTCAGGAGACAAATTGGTTATAGATTTCATCACCTCCAAAGGTGAAAGGAAGAAAATATTTTGGGCTGACTAGAAATCTTACCTCTTATGAGCTAAGTTGAGCAAATTGATGACTCTCAATGAAGTAGGTTTTCATATCTTCAACTATAATTTTCTTAGACGATAACTAAAATGAAGGTCAGACAAAATCTGCAAACAATACTTCATTGTGATTTATTGATGCCTTCTATCAGAGGAGGTTATGAAAAGTGTGAAGTTGATGGAGAAAGCAGACTCTCCCTGTGGCCCAACTTCAATGATTCTTCCCAAGAAGCAAAAGGTTAGACAGAAAAACATGGTCTGTGGCACAGGGGGGTGAGTGTGAAAAAATAAAGTGGGAGAGTCTCAATGCAGTTCCTGAAAACTCCTTGATGAAAGAATCTGTTCCTCTGGTGTGAGCGAGAAATTCCTTTGAGGTCAGCTCAATTCCCACAAGATCTCATTTGGAAAAGAATGAGTTCACTGTTTTGCTTTTTACTGCATTGGATATTTATAGTAATCACCACCCAAAAAAAGTTAAAAAATTTTCTAAAGAAATTTTCAGCCTCATTAACTCCTAGGAAACCCTAACTTCCAACTCAGTCCTGAAGGATTGTCCAATGAGCCTCTCAATACAGACAATCCAAGGGCAAAAGCAAACCATGGGGCCAATTAAGTAAACTTAAACTCACTCTGAATTGCAGGCTAAGAAATACCATTCCCTTCTCCATACAATTTGTTTAAGCCCATATCTTCTAGTGCCGGGATTCTTAACCATTTTGTTCCATGCACCCGTTTGCAAGTCAGGTGAAATGAATACTATTGTAATTTACTTATTGCATACATTCATAAGAGAAGAAAATGCTAGAATTCAGTTAGAGGTCATAGAAAATTAAGATAATAAGTTGATTTTTTAAATTCAAGCTCATGGACCCCCTGAAACCTTTCCATGGGTCCCTTGGGGGACAATGGACCCTTGTTAAGAGCCCTTTTTCTAGAGGCATGAATGTCTTTGAAACCAGTTAAAGGAACAGGTGAAATATGTATGGTAGACACGAGCCCTGGCACCAAAACTTACCCACTGTGTTAACTGAAGCAAATTTCTTAATCTCTTTAATTTTCAATTTCCCTTTTAAAAAATAACTTGTAATAATAATTATTTACTTATTTTAACATTATTAATATTACCATTCCATTTTTTATTCCATTTATATTTTATGTCAGTGTAGAAAAGTTGATAGGTGAGTGAAATAAAAGATAAAAGAATTATTGAATAATCATCTTTTATATATTATTTAATTTTTAGGGGTATGTATGAGAGGATGTGCTCTTCTACTTCCAGGGAAGAAAGTTTGAGTTTGCTTTTATTTGTGGTTGCAAGCTATTAAAAATGGGAGAGTTCACATTATGAAATTACTTTCCTAAATGGGAGAAAAAATTACTAACCACAGGTTAGACCCTAGAATTTAACTGCTTTGCAATATGCACCTGCTAAATACCTTCAGTGAGAATAAATTGAAAGGTTGGGTTTGGGATGGGGAGTGAGAGGTAGGAGACAGAAATGGACATGGAAGAATGGCATGAGTAAATTGTACCATGCTTTGCATTTTTACTGAAGTACTTGATGGCAACCAGCAGACCCAAGTGCACAGAGAAACACCTTTAATAAAATCATGCCCCAACATCTACCTTTATTGTTAATAAAAGATTTGAATAATCTTGAGGTACATTTTCTGTAATTTATTTAAAGTCTCAGAGCTTCAACTTCCTTATTAATTACAGGAGAATAAGAAAACTTAGCTTTCAAAATTATTTGAAAAGATGGAAAGAGAAAATATATGAAAGGAAATTTCCCTGGCTCAGAAAAAGTACAGAGGAAATGTTTATATGTTTTAATTTTCCTTAAATATGTGGAATTGAGGCCAAGGGAAGGAAAATACTTCACTTAAGTTCACACAGCTAATTAGTAACACAACTGAGCTTAGAATCCAAACTCTTAATGACAAGTCTAAAGCACTTTACTTTTAATAACATAAGGTTCTAATGTCATAAGCTTCCTTAACCTAAGAAATAAGAACAGCCAATGAATGAGCCCTTGCATGAAACTTCACACTAAACAAACTCCAAGTTCTGAGGAAATGATCAAGCTTCCCAGTTCTGATGGAAAAATTATGTAGAGAGAAATTCCAAGGGCAATCAATTAACAGCCCATCGGCAAGAAAATGAGTCAATGATCCTTTGCAATTCCTTCAAGCTCTGAGGTGAACTAACCATGAGTTCTCATTAAATAATCATTGCAGACTGAATGCCTGGACTGTCTAATTGGACTGCAGGTTTTGAGAAAGCAATGCTGGGTTTTATTGAAAGAGTTAACTGTGGCCATTCAAGCACAGAAAATATAGAAACAGGAATATTGACAAATGAGGTTTGTGCTACTTGGGATTTTGATCCACTTCTATCTTATGTGTAATTATAGGCTAAATTAGTGCCTTACTTTAAACACTGTCCAATAAAGTCGTTGTCACTGAGATGAGATTTCCAGAGAATAATAAAGAAATACTGACCTGATTCACTTAGAAATGTCATTAATGGACATATTATATAAATGTATATGGATCAAAAATTATGACAACCACAATAAAGTGGGAGGTGCAGGTGGAGAGAATTCTTTTTTCCTTTCTTGTGTACTGTTGTTTCTCAGAGAGTATAAAATAACTGCATAGAAGATAACAGGACTATAGTACACATCATACGTATGACCACAATATTGGACACAATAGCAAATTTATCACATTAGTGGTAAGTTTTAACAAAGCTGCAAGTTACAAAAATAGTGATTAAATTCGCTGTGGTCACAGAAAGGCAATCTCAAAGCCAGGAAAAGCTGTGTTGAAGGACATCCTTAGAGTATCAAACAAAATATTAAACTTCCATCCTGGGGAATTCCTGCTATTTTCTCAAATAAAATGTCAAAAATCCCTGGAATATATAAGCCATCCCTAATAAATATGACAAGCTCTCAATATTAATCCTTGTACTTATGGAACTTATTCCTGTGAAAATGAAACAGGCTAATTATAATTAAGGCCTAAGAGTTACCTCCTGAAAACCTCCTTGTTAATCAAATGTGGCTTCTTTCTAAGCCAAACTCAGGGATGAGGGATTATGACCAAGTATTAATCAGTGATATATTTGAAAAAAAGACCTTGACCAATGGGGGAAACATTAAATAAAAAATAGTTTTTATGGATAAAAGATTTCAAAGTGAGTTGGGAGTTCATTCCAAAGGTTATGCTTATTCAAATCTCAGGAAGATTTCACTAACTGCCACAATAAACAAATCCACAAATCCTCAAACAGTAGGTGCTCCTGCAGGCTCTAGGGACATCTGGACACCATAATCAAGGCATACAGACTCATGAAATCAGCAACCCCTCATTGGGTCTTAATTTGTAATGTAAGATAATCTATATCCCCAATATAACATAGGTATACTCATTTATAATTCCCTGAATAATGATTTCTCTACTTTTAAAAATTTGAACCTACAATTTTCAATACATTTGTTAAAAATATCTCTCAGAGACTTAAAATTTCAGATTTTTCCTACACTTGTTAAGCCCTGAATCCCAGAAGACTAGTGGCCAACTCCTACTCTCCAGTTCTTCATACTTGCCTTGGAAAACTAACAAAATTATTTTGCTGGACAAGTCCCATTGCAAAAAAAACAAGGAATATCTACAAGTTCAGACAAAAAAATTCCTTCCATCTGCCCCCAAATAAGTCCCCTTTCAGCCCAAGGATTCAGAGTGTACATTACCCCTAATCCCTAAAGACTGAGGAATGAGCAAACATAATGGGAGTGAATAACCACAGATCAAGTAGATTTATTGTAAATGTTGTTAATATCTTGTGTTAATGTAAGAACTTGTAACATTCATAAAAACATAATGTTTGTCATGGGTTCAGAAGGGAAGAGAGGGATGAATAAGTAGAACACAGGGCATTTTTAGGTCAATAAAACTCTTCTGTAAGGTACTGGAATTATGGATTCATGATTTTATACATTTAACAAAGTCTGTAAAACCATACATCACAAAGTGTAAGCCATAATTTAAACTATAAATTTTGATTAATAGCAATGCTTCAATATTGGTTCATCAATTATAGCAAGTGGAACACACTAATGTGAGATGTTAATAACAGGAAGAAATGTATGTGTGTGTGTGGTGGGGGAAGGGGTATATGACAACTCCCTATACTTTTGGTGTATTTTTAAGTAAATTTAAAAATTCTCTAGAAGTTAAGTTTAATTTTATTTTAAAAATATATAGATTGGATACAAGATCCCTCTCAAGACAAAATTACTCAAGCAATCAGACATGGCCAGCTCATGATGGTCATTCTCAGCGGCTTACAGAAGGCCAAATGATGATCAAAGGCCACGAGGATGATAATAATCTCATCATTCTCTGATTTTTTTTACATACATTTTTCTATTATTTTAAAAGAAGTCTTAGATTACATAAATATTGCATCAAAAATTTAGGGAATTCCCACGTACCTCACCTCCTCCTCCATCAACAACACCTTTCATTAGTGTGGTACATTTGTTACAATTGAGGAACACATATTGAAGTATTGTTACTAAGCATGGTCTAGAGTTTACATTATGATTTACACTTTGCACTCCACAACTTTATAGGTTTTGACAAAATCTATAATGGCCGTTATCCATCATTGCAATGTCATGCAGAACAATTACATTGTCCCTAAAATGCCCCATTACACCTATTCTTCCCACTCCCTCCCTTCAGAATCTCTGGTGACTGCTGCCTTCATATCAATATTACAAGTCTTTTCATTACTAGAACAATATTAAGTTTACTTTAGTTCATAGTTGCATTTCCACTTTCTGTGTGCTCATTATTCAATCTTAAGGATATTGGATGGTGATACCTATTCTGCTTCAAATTGAGAGGGGGATTAGATCCCATGGGGGAGATGAGTGTAACTGTCTTCCTTGCACTTGTGCATGCTCACATTTTTATGGGATGGATGTTGTCCATCATAATCCCTTTGTTAGTTGTTCTGGATGAGTCCAATGAATTGAAGAGTAGGTGTTTGCTGCAAATCTCCTGAGAGTCAGGGCTCAACTGGCATATCAACAGCCAGAGGACTTAACTCTCTAGGACACACATTTAATGGGCATAGTGCTAATTATAGGTTCAAATAAAAGGGGAATAATAACCATGTATAGGAAAATTATAAATGAGCCCAATTACAATACATTGGGGAAATAGGTTATCATATATTCCAAAGTAAGGCCCACTGATGGGGTGCTGAAATCCTGGGGTTGCCTACCCTGTCTATAATGTTCATATGTGTCTAGAGCCCTCAGGAGTACCCCTACTTTAAGCACTGTTTACTGCAGCAGTCAATGAGATCCTCCTAAGACATGCATGAGGGTAACCTCTGGAATGATGTCTCAACTCTCCATGAAATCTCCTAGCCATAAAAACTCATTTGTATTTCATTAATATTTCCCCCTTTTGGTCAAGGTCTTTTTCCAAATGCATCACTAGTTGGTGCTTAGTAATAATCCATTGGTGCCAGGGAGGTTCATACCCAGGAGTAATGCCCCTCACTGGGGAGAAGGTAATATGTTCATATGCTGAGTTTGGCTTAGAGAAAGTGCACATTAATGGAACAATGATGATTTCAGGAGGTAACTCTTAAGCAATATATAATACTAGACTAAGTTTCAATTTCACAATAACAAAGTTTATGAGTACAAATATCAATATCAAGCGTTGCTAGGCAATGCCCATGTTCTCTAGGGATTCTTGGCACTCCATTAGAGAATGTAGCAGGAATTCCCAGGATAGGAATTCAATATTCTTTCAGTTATTGTGTGGGTTGCCACACAATTAGACAACAGCCCATGACCACTTGAACACATTCATATTACATAGAGAAATGCTCCAGGTGCATTCCTATTCACACATGCCCCCAACACTGTCACCCAACTCTGCCACAATTGAGACTCTTCTGCAATTCAAAACCTCCCAAAAACAAAGCCAAAAAGGAAATATTTATAAAAAAATAATGCATATATTAATTTTTAAAATACTTTTTTTGCATTCTGTCTTTCATTCCCATAAAGTCTATAATGGTCTTGCATCTCAGGGGCTTACAGATGGTCACATAATGATGATATGCCATGAGAAGGAGAATAATCTCATCACATCCTGTCTTTTACTATTTTCTCTTTCTTCTTGAATTCTTGTTGGTAGACTTTGTGTTTCTAGGAATTTGTCCATTTCATCTAGGTTATCTAATTTTTTTGTGTATAGGTGTTTATAGGATTCTCCTACTATCCTTTTTATTTCTATGGTGTCAGTGATAATGTTCTCCATTTCTTTTTTGATTTTAGTTATTTGTATACTCTCTTTTTTGTGTGTGTGGAGCTTTTTCTTCATTTTATGGATATTTTCAAAGAACCAACTTTTTTTTTAATTCTTTAAGGTTTTATTCTCTATTTCATTTATCTTAACTGTAATCTTTGTTATTCTTTCCTTCTTCCTTGCTTTCAGCTTAGTTTACTCTTTTATTTTGTAGGTCCTCCATTTGTGAGTTTAGGTCTCCAATTTGATATCTTTTTTCTTTTTTAATATCATCCTGTAGAGCTATAAATTTCCTTCTATGCTCTGCATTCCTTGCATCCTTTAAGTTATGGGCTGGTGTGCTTTTGAATACATTCACCTTAAGATATTTTCTACTTTCCCTTGTGGTTTCTTTTTGAACCCATTGGTTGTTTAAGCATGGGTTAATTCCCACATATTTGACAATTTTACACTTTTCCATCTGTTAGTAATTTCTAGCTTCTTGTATGAGTTCAATGTTTTAAAATTTATTTTGAGTTGTTTTATAATCTAAGATTTGGTCTATACTGGAGAATGTTTCATGTGCACCAGAGAAGAATTTGTATTCTGATGCTTTTGAGTGAAGTGTTCTACATATGTCTGTTAGGTCTAAGTGTTATTTAAGTTTTCTATGTCCTTATTTGTCTGAAGTCTAGGTGTTACATCCATTATTGTTTTTAATTTTTTAATTTTTTTATTTTTTTATTGTGGGTAAAAATCAAATTTTTCACAATACATACCAATATTTGTAAAATGATATATAAATATTTATGCATATATGTGCATTTGCTTATGTAAATGTTATTTTTTAATATATATATATTTTTAAAAGGTGCTTAGATTACCTAAATATTAAACAGAAATTTCAGGGATTCCCATCTTCCCCACCTCCCACACCTCCCACAACATCCCACACCAACATCTTTCATTAGTGTGGCAGATCACTCACAATGGATATACACATCCTGGGGCCTTGCCACCAAGCATAGACCACAGTTCACATCGTAGACCACACTCTCTCCCACACAGTTCTGCATGGTATATGCTGATGTAAAATGGCCTACATCCATCGCCGCAATGCCACTCAGGAAAGTGGTTTATTTATGTCTCCTACTATTGTTGTAGAACCTTCTATTTATACCACCAAGTCTTTCAATACCTACCTCATATAATTTGGGGTTCTATCATTAGGTTCATATATATTTATAATTCTTATGTCATCTTTTTTATTTGACTATCAGTATACAATATTGATTTTTCTTGTCACTTGTAACAGTTTTTGATGTAAGGTATATTTTATCATATATTTGTATAGATCCCCAGTTCTCTTCTGGTTATCATTGTACAGTATATTGCACTCCATCTTTTCACTTTCAAGTAACTTATGTCTCTGAATTTAAAGTGAGACTCTTGTAAACAGTGCTGAGGTCATCCTTTTTCAATCAATTTTTTTAATAGCTCCCTTTTGACTGGAGTGTTAAATCCATTTACATTTAAAGTTACCACTGATAATGAAGGACTTTTTACTGCCATTTTATTATTTCATCTTTTAAAGTCTTAGTCTTATACCATTTTGTCACTAATCTTTGATTAATGCTTAATTTAATATTTATTTGACTTTTTGTAGTGTAACATTGAGTCCCCTTTCATTTTGTTCACATAGTTTTCAGATGTCTTTTTATGGTTGCCATTGCATATAAATATACCACTCTAAATCTGCAGCAATCATATTTGTTTTGATTTCAACTTGCATTCAATAACATATACAAACACTGACCCTATACTCCTTCACTGCTTCACATTTTTTATTCTTTGTGACAGTTTGGGGTTCTTTTTTCAATCCCCAAAAGAAAAGATTATCTTTTTGAATGAATCCATTTTTGATTGGACTATATTAGTAAGGTGTGACTTTAGTTAAGTCTCCACCCTCTTCCTGTGTCTTATATAAACAGAGACACACAGAGAGACACACACAGAAAAAGGGAGTTCTGTTATTTTTGATGTTGCCATGTGAGAGAGGACATGAGAATCCTTAGCACTCAAAGCTTAAGTATGAAGCCCCAAAAAGGTTGGTTCCACAGAGCATCTCATGGCTGAAATGATGAGTGAAACGTATGAAAGCACACATTGGGAAGAAAGCAGAGCAGATGATACTGAGACAAGCTTGGAAAGAGACAACACCTATACCTGGTTGCGCACAGCTGAGTTCTGGGAGACAGTAGATTCTGGAGGGTAAGTCAGGGACTTCATCAGAGACCAGTGGGCATCTTTCTTCACCATGTGGCAGGACCCCAGGATCACCAGTAGCTAACATGGGTGAGAAAGCATTTCTGCTGATGTCTTGATTGGGACACTTCATGGTCTCAGAACAATAAGATTTTACCTTTAAAAAGTCTCCAATTTAAAAGTCAACGATTTCTGATACTTTGCATCTTCAATTTTGTGGCAAACTATAATACACTTGTTAAAATAATATCTTTATACATAGCATGTCCCAAACCAAAGATTTATCACTCCTTTTCATGCATTTGCATTTTATAACCTGTATGAAAAATGGTGCTACATACCAAAAAGTACACTACAGTAATACTGGAATTTATAATTACCCATTGTGACAGTTTCAGATTATTTATGATTTCCAAAAAGAGAGATTATGTTTATAAACTAGTCTGTTCTTCTGGGTGTGATCCCCTTTGATTATATTAGATTCAGTTGAGACTTCAAATGAAAAGTGGCAATTTAAGGAGATCAAACAACTCAACAATAAAAAGACAAAGTATCCAATTAATACATGGGCCAACAACTTGAAAAAACAACTGCCCAAAGAAGAAATACAAATGGTGAAGAAACACATGAAAAAAATGTTCAACATCATTAACTATTAGGGAAATGCAAATCAAAACTACAATGAGATATCATTTCACATCTATTAGACTGGTTCACTATTAAAAAGGAAGAAAACTCAATGTTGGATATGATGTGGAAAGTTAAAAACACTAGTTCATTTTTGTGGGAGTCTAGAATGGTACAACCACTGTGGAGGACCCTGACAGGTCCTAAGGAAGTTGAATATAGACTTGCCATCAGATCTGGCAATACCATTGCTAGTAATGTAGCCGGAAGAACTGAGAGAAATGACACCAACAGACATCTGCACAGCCATGTTCATAGCACTGTTACTCACAACATCCAAAAGTTGGAAACAACCCAGGTGTGGATTAACTGATGAATGGATAAATAACTTGTGGAGTATACACATGATGGAACATCATGCAGCAGTAAGGAGAAATGAATTTGTGAAGCATGACAACATGGGTGAAGCTGGAGAACATTATTTTGAGTGAAGGAAGACAGACATGAAAGGCAAACACTGTATGATTGCCCTATTGTAAACTAAATAGATTATGTGAAATATGAATATGGGAATAATTGCATAGATGACCATTTTCTTTGAAACTGTGCAAATATAGGTTAATACAATAAAACATTAATATTAGAAAAAAAATATTATTCTACATGAAGGAGACCAGAGAGTACTACATATTGTATAATTCCATTTATATAAAATGTAAATATGTATCAATTTATAAAGATGAAGTGAGATTAGTGTTTATGTAGGTGTGAGAAAGGAATGTTAATGGGTGTGGAGTCTTTTTTGCAGTAATTAAATTGTTCAAAAATTTTTATATGATGAATGCACAACATTTTGATTATACTAAAAGACATTGATTATATACTTTGGATAGCATATCCAGAAACAGCAGCTATGTACAGTGGGGGAAACATAAAGAGATTGAGAGGTGAGGAATTTTCTTGTTTGTTTGTTTTTTTGTTTATTATTATTATTATTGAAATAGTGAAAATGCTTTAATAATGTTTGAAGTGATGAATGCAGAATTATGTGATTATAGCAAATACCACTGGTTGTACACTTTGAATGAATTGTATGCTTTATTAATATGTATCAATAAAATTAAGTTAATTTTTTTAAAGATGTAAGTCTGTCTGGTGTCATCAAGGAAGAAGTATGCCAGTGTGAGTGGAGAAAAGAGAATGAATGAATGTGCATAAGTCATAAAGAGGCCAAAGAGGCTACAGAAGGTCAAATCATAGTAAGGATTTTGGCTGATAGTATAAATGAAATAGAGGAACTTAAGAGTTTTATACAGGGAAGCAGCCTGACTTAAAACACAAGTTTTAAGAGGAACCTCTGGAATTGTTGAACATGGACTCAACAGGACAAGAATACGATCAGAAATAATTATGAGAGTCTTTTGCTAAAATCTAGGCAAAAGATGACTGCAGCTTATAACAGGCTAGGAAGGGAAATGTTGTGAAAATATATCAAACTCTGGATAAAGTTTGAAGGAAAACAATATTTTTTTCTTAATAGATTAAGTACAAATTGTGATATCACCAAAATTTTGGCTTTAATATTTTTAGGCTGGGTAACTGGAAGTATGATAGATTTTTCTGGAGAAGGTTGCATGCATAGCATTTTTAGGGGTAAGTATAATCCGTAATTGTGAAGATGCCTATTATGTACATAGCGGAAGTTATCAAGTAATTAGTTGAATAAAAAATCTAGCATTCAGGTGAGAGGTCTAGGGTAGAATCATATATTTGAAAGCATTTAGCATAGAAATAGTACTTAAAGCCAAGAGAATACTTGATTTAAATTTGATAATTTTAACATAACATAAGGATCAAAGTTGAATCTCTGAACTTTGGTTTCCTAAACACATTTGTCCGGTGGAATCTCAATTTGTCTTAATTATCGAGAGATAAAGGTTTCCTAATCTTCAATTTTCTTTTAGGAATACTTATGCATTGTGGTGATCTAACACACAGGAGAAATGTTTCTCCCCTCTATCATCTTAACTTCATCACCATTTCTCCTATCTCTACTGCTTTTTACTTTAATCCGTAATCTTCCCTTTCCTTTATATAGCAATGCCAAACTTGTGACGTGGTAGGTTGCTTGTTGATAATATGGCACAAACCAAGAAATTACTGCCTCTTGGTCAATAGGACTTTTACCTTAAGAGGTTTTCCAGTAAAAATATGGACTTAAATTAAGTCTTCAGTACTTTTATGACAGTTTGAACATCAATGAGCACAGTTAACCGCAGCCATGTTCTCAAAGCCTCCCAAAGTGGCATTATATGATTTTCTCTGCTGTAGTCTGGATTTCCGTTGGAAGTGCAGTCTTCTAAAGAGAAACAATCCTCATCATTTTGTTCTCCAGCAATGCACAGGCTCCTGTTGTCCCAAATTATTAACAGTACATGGATTAAAATATAAGTTTAATGAGCTACCATGAAAAATACAAATCAAGAATACAAAAATGTTTATAGGAAATCCAATGAACATATAACAAAAGAAAGAAAGTAAAGCATAACAAAAATATGTATAAAACATAGAGATAAAGTCATGGACACAATGGAATCTGGCTCACAAGCTGCAATGCAAAGAATAGAAAGGGAGTGGACTTGGGCTTCCATAAATCTTCCTGTATTTGATGTTTTGTCACTCCATGGTATATCGGGTCAAATTAAAATGGAGGTGAGTGCCCTCTCCTCATTTTGCTTACTTCTCCCAAAATTCTCGCTGGAGAAGATGCATTTCTGCATAAGGATGAGAACATTTTCTCTTCTCTATGAGTCAGAATTTGCTAGTGGATTCTTCCATTCTGCTGCTTCATGTCAAATTTTGCTGCATCATAACTTTCTCACGGCATTTTTAACTTCTGCATTCCTCAGAATATAAATCAAAGGATTGAGTAAGGGGATACCAATATTGTAAAATTATGCCACCATCTGGTGACCTGGAAATGTGATTGAGGGTGAGTGCATGTGAATACACATGGAACAAAGAATAGGGTGACCACAGTTATGTGAGAGGTGCAGATGGAGAGGGCTTTCTTGCTTCCTTATGCACTCTGGTTACACAGAGAATATAAGATTAAAATATAGGAGATTATCAGGATTAAAAAACTCACAATGCATATGGCCCCACTATTAAAGACTATGAGCAGATTTATGACATAGTTGTCTATGCAGGCAAGTTTCAACAGAGGTTGCAGATCACAGAAATAGTGGTCAATAACATTAGAGCCACAGAAATGTAATTTCAAAGGCTAAAAAATCTGTGCTAAAGAATGTATACTGGATCCCACCCAGGCCAGATTCACTAACACACCACAGATATGTCTGCTCATGATGGTTGTATGTCACAGTGGCTTACAAAAAGCCATATAGTGATCAAAGGACATGAGGATGAGGACCAGGCTCTTCATGCCTGGGTGAGGCATTCATTGTTCATGATGACTTTCTTCTCAGATAGAGTATCTGGTTGAGGAAAAAAAGGTATCAGAAAATGATAAGTAGAAAAAGAAGAAATACACGGTGTTCTCAACCATCTGACTGTATCTGATGGTCATCACAAGTAAATTCACAACCAGAGTTGCAAGGTAGATAAACAAGAAGACCACAATCACTATTTCCTTCTTCAGAACCTCCTGTGGGAACCGAAACAAAATGAACTCTTTCACACTGCTATTCAGATCCATGGTACAGTAGATGTAGAAAGGCACAGCTGAGAAATGGTTTATCTGCAAAGAAAATAGAGAAAGTTATGATTTGGCAAGAGCATTACTACTTTATAGTTCTAATTTCATGAGCACTATAATACAGTAATTCTAAAAGTTTATCATACATTATAATTATATAGAAATTTTAAAAAAATGTTGATGCCCATGCTTTAGCCATGGAGACTTCCTGGGTGGTAACAAGATTTTTTCATGGAAAACAAAACCATCCAGGTGGTATATAGTAAAGCCAAGGTCTGAGAATTGCTGACTTTGTTGTTGACGTTAAGCAAGTCACTTTAGTAATTAAAACATTTTCTTAGTATGAAAATTTGAGATTCTAATAGATACTTTGTGTATGTATATGTATATGATACATATGTGCATAGATACTGCTCAATAACTGAAAACCAATATTATAATATAACTCAGAAACATTAAATTTGGAGATTCCCTCTTGAGACAAGTATTTCTTGATTTTGTTGCCAGTTTGCATTGATTAATCCTGTCCTCTTAAGTATTTTGGATGGGTTAGGCTTTAAAGATTAATTATTTATGTAATTTTCATTTCATCAAGGCCATCATTTTACCTTAATTTTCCATCAGCACACATGATATGTTTAAATAAATCACTGAAGCTGGCGTTATTAAGGGAAGTTTCTATATAAGTGAAATAATTCATTATTTATATTAGTTGTATGGAATTTAGTTTACTTCCTATGTATCCAACCTGATGTACCAATTCTTGTATTTATATAATATAAATATTATCTTTACTCATATTGAATTTTCCTACCCCTATCTTTCAGAGGTTTTGTTTTAGTCTAATTTTAGTTTCTCTTAAAAATACATTTTTATCATATCATCATATTTTTGTGGTTCTACTCTAGGTTCATATACATTTGATTTTATAAAAATGCCATCATACTTTAATATTATAAATTATGATTTTTCATTTTGGATGGTTAAAAGCCTTTATCCACATGACTAAAGGGTATCCAAAATGCAACTGCACATTTTAGTAATTGTAAATTCACTAGAAAAAATGTATGAATATTAAATATTACATCTATTTTTTATTTATTTGTTTTCAAAATATTATCCATAAAATACTTTTGAATGAATTTTTCATATTCATAAACTTTTCCTTGTTTTTAATAATTTCATCAAAACAAACCCATGACATTACTGTGTCATTGATATGAGTATTTTCTAGTTATAGGTAGCTTTTCAAATATTCTTCCAATTTTGTTTCACCAGTATTTATAAGAAGTATTTTTAATATCTAATATAGAACCAATATATTTACCTATTAAAATATACAAAGTTTACAGAATATTTGAGGTCAAAAAATAAAGTGTCCATATAAATGAATGACTTCCCAATCCTACTATCCAGAGCTAAATGTCAGTTCCTTATATAATTTTCTAGTTTTTCAAGGTTATGCATTTAAGTACAAATTGGGTCATTATTCTCCACTGCTTTAAAAATACAGGAATATGGTTAAGTTTTCTAATAGAAATCAAATATTATAATTTTTGTTCAGTTAATAGAATACAAATCATGGCATGCATTTCCTTGATTACCAGTGATAGTATAATATTTTTCTCTATATATTTCCCCTCTTATATTTTATATGTTTTGAATTATGCCTATATTTTTCAATTAATTTTCAGTTTCTTTATGTTTTGAGGATTTCCATTTTATTATTAACTTTCATACCATAAAATTTATCAAAACATTTTCCTTTTGTAGTTTAGTTTATTCTTTCAACTCAGGAAGTGAACATCTTTGTTTCATCTTGTATTATTTCTATAATTTTAAATATTAATCTCAAATGATGTGGAATTTATTTTAATGTGAATTATTATATACTTTCCCCTTTTCTGACTAATAAATCAATAAACACCATCAAGTCAGTTATCAGACATGTATTAAGAAAACTACTCAGATCTGAGGTAGCTATAGTGGAAATATGTTTTCAACCATTTTACAAACAAACTGAAGGGGTAGCATAACTCTATATTACATCATTAATAATACAAGAATTCCACATGACTGTATGTGATAATATCAAATGAATTGTGGTCCCAAAAGTTGATTCCTAGAGAATGAATTAATTAATCAGCCAAGGTTGAAATATGAGAAAAAAGTGGAATTACAGATTTAAATGTATCAAACTGAAGTTTCCAACAAAATTCTCTGGAACTCAGGTATTCAATGAACTTATACAGGGTTTCCTTGATGAGAAAATTTCAAAATGATTAGCACAAATTGTCCTTTTATCCTAATAAAGCTACATAATTTAAATAGAACTTGAAGACTTTTGAAATCCAGCTGAGATAATATTAGCTAAGGGTGATAACATTAGGTATATTTTGATATCTAGTAGCTCTAAATGGCATTTCCAGTTATCTGATAAATATAAAAGAGAAAAAATGCATATTCCTTAATTTTTATATATTATTTTCCTACAAGATGTAAAAGAAAAAAAAAAGATGTCTTTGGCTGTGAGGAGCAGTTAGGTAAAAAATGTGAGTAAAAGATTATACAAAAGGGAGATGCATGAATTGCTTCAAGTATACATAGAAATGAACTCTGTAAAAACTACATCCATTAAATGTAAAATTTTGGGGAGATAAATTTGTGGGCATATAATGGACAGCCATGAAATCCAGGACATTCAATACTTTTTTTTTATTTATTGAAGTATATCACTCATACATGAACGTACATATAAAATACGTGTATAGCAATAGTTGTGACCTTACAAAACAAACATACATAACATGATACATGGCTCTCATACCTCACCCTACCACAAATGCCTTGCATTGCTGTTAAACATTTTAAACTAATGATTAAAGAGCATCCTCAAAATATTACTACTAACCAAAATATTTTCCCCCAACCCACCCTATTATTATTATTATATTTTATATCATTTATATATGAAAATACATAAACAATAAGTGTATAGTAAAAGTTGTGAACTTACACAGCACACATTCATAGCATCATACAAGGGTCCCATACGTCAAACCTCCACCAACACCTTGCATTGTTGTGAGACATTTGTTACAAGCTATTAATGAATATTGTCAATCTCTTACTGCTGATTATAGTCCTTATCTTACATTTGGTGTATTTTCCCCCAACCCACCCTATTATCATTTTTAAAATATATCTTTATGACAGAAGTTATAAACTTACAAAACAATCATGCACATGTGCAGAATTCCCAAATAACACCCCTCTTCCAACACACCACACCATGGTGGAACATTTGCCACAGGTTATGAGATCATATCATCTTACCATTACCAGGTCCATAGCGTACATTTGGCATACAATCTCCATACTCTGCCATCATCAACACAGTACATCTTTGACATAGATGCAAGAATATTACATTATTACTGTTAACCACAGTCCATAGGTCACTCCAGTTATATTCTTCCCATGCCTCTCCACATTCCCACCACCTTGCAACAGTGATGTACATCTGCTCTAGCTCACAAAGGACAATGTTGCAGCTGCACCATCAACCACAATTCTCATCTATCTCTAGGTTTACTGTACTAATCAGTCCCTAGATTTTTCTCTAAATTTCTGTCAATTGGCATTCACATCGTAGACTACCATTTCAGTCACATCCTCATTTATAAACTAGCTGTTACTCACTATAATGTGTTACCATCAACAGTGTACATTTCCACATGTTTACAGTAAAGCTAATTAATACTTCTATATACAATATCAGTAGTCCATCTCAGTCGGCCTCTTATCTCCTTTAAGAATCCAACACCTACCACAAGATCTTGAAGATATTTTGTTATATTTTCTTCTATAAGCTTTATGGATTATGCTTTTATATTTAGCTTTTACATTCATTTTGAATTAATTTTTGTACAACGTGTGAGATAAGGGTCCTCTTTTCATCTTTTGCTATGGATACCTAGTTTTCTCAGCACCATTTGTTAAATGGACTGTTCTGCCCGATGTCGGTGGGTTTCACAGGGTATTCAAAAATCACATGATCATAGATGTGAGGGTTTCTTTCTGAACCATCAATTTGGTTTTCTGATCTATGTCTGCCTTTATGAGAGTACCATGCTATTTTTAGCACTGTAGCTTGGTAATATGATTTAAAGTCCAGAAATGAGAGTCCTCCAACTTTGCTTTTCATTTAAAAGATGTTTGTGGCTATTCAGGACTGCTTACCCTTCCAAATGTATTTGATAATCATGTTTTCCATTTATTTAAAAAATGCTGGTGAAATTTTTATCAGGATTGCATTGAATCTGTATATCAATTTGAGTAGAATTGACATCTTAATGATATTTAGTCTTCCATTCTGTGAGCATGGAATGTTCTTCCAATTATTTAGGACTTTTTAAAATTTCTTTTAACAATGGGTTGTAGTTTTCGGAATACAAGTGCTTTACATCTTTGGTTAAGTTTATTCCTAAATATTTGGGGTTTATCTGTCATATTTTATTTTCACCACTCTTTTGACACTTTTAATTACTTTTATTGATATAATCTTCATTTCTAGGCTCTCTTCCAGGCCTCTCTCTCCTGTCTTTTCAGGCTGTAGCACACCCTTTAGTATTTCCTGCAAAACAGGTCTCTTGGCTACAAACTCTCTCAGTTTCAGTTTTTCTGTGAATATTCTAAACTCGCCTTCATTTTTGAAAGACAAACTTGCCAGATATAAGATCCTTGCCTGGATGTATTTGTATTGCAGTATTTTAAATATATCATACCACTGTCTTCTTGCCTCTAGGGTTTCAGGTGAGAAATCAGCACTTAATCTTATTTGGTGACCCTTATATGTTATGCATTGCTTTTCTTTTGCTGCCCTCATAATTCTCTCTTTGTCATTGGCATTTGATATTTTTATTAGTATGTGTCTTGGAGTTGGTCTGTTTGGATTTTTTTGGGGTTGGAGTATGTCATGCTTCTTGGACATGGATGTCCTTCAATAGGGTTGGGAAATTTTCTACCATTATTTCTTCAAATATTTCTTCTGCCCTTTTTCCTTTCTCTTCTCCTTCTTGGAAACCCATGGCATGTATGTTTGCTCTTGTTTAATTCCCTGAGACCTTGTTTAATTTTTTCCAATCTTTTCTTCATCTGTTCCTTTGTATGTTAATTTTCACAGGCAATTTCCTCAAGGTCACCAATCTTTTCTTCTTCTTCATCAAATCTGCTATTATATGACTCCAGTCTACTTTTAATTTCATTTATTGCACCTTTCATTCGCATAAGACCTGCTATTTTTCTATGTATGCTTTCAAATTCTTTTTTGTGCTGATCCAATATTTTCTTAATATCCTTAATTTCTTTAGTCATCTCATTGAATTTATTAAGGAGACCTGTTTGAACACCTATGAGTAGTTGTCTCTACTCCTTTATGTCATCTGGAGGCTTATCTTGTTCATTTAACTGGGCCATAACTTCCTGTTTCTTGGTGTGGATTATAATTTTTTTGTTGGTGTCTTGGCATCTGCCTTACTAGAGTATTTATTGTAGGTGCAGTTTTTTTCTTTAGTTTAGGGCATCCTGCCCTTTCTCCCTTGCTGATTGTGTAGTAGGAACCAAAGATTTTGTTGGTACTGTAATCTGTGGAGGTTCAACCTGCCCTCATTGCTCCAAGAATGGATGAAGCTTCTCCCAACTTCCTCCTTTGCCAGGGGTAGGGGTAGAGCCACAGCTATGTGGAATAATCCAAGTCATGTAGGCCTAGGCTGTAGTTGCCCAGAGATACTGATGAAGCTTCATGCCCCTTTTTTCCCCTCTCTGGGGAGGGGATAGG
>JAQZBX010011465.1:0-15115 GCA_029593785.1 Cabassous unicinctus
AAAGGAACAAATTATTGATATACACAATAACATAGGATGAATGTCAAATGCATTATACCAAGTGAAAGAAGTCATATACATTTTTTTAAAAGATTTATTTATTTATTTACCACCCCCCCCCCCATTGTTTTGGGCTCACTATTTGTTCTCTGTGTGTTCTTCTGTGTCTGCTTGTCTTCTCTTTAGGCAGTACTGGGAACCAATCCTGGGACCTTCTGGAGTAGAGAGAGGCTGCTCAATCTCTCGCGCCACCTCAGCTCCCTGATTTGCTGCATCTCTCATTGTCTCTCTTCTGTGTCTCCTTTTCTTGCATCATCTTGCTGTGCCAGCTCTCCATGCAGGCCAGCACTCCACGTGTGCCAGCACTCCACGTGGGCCAGCTTGCTGCGCGGGCCAGCTTGCTTTACGCCAGGAGGCCCAGGGAATTGAACCCTGGACCTTCTTTTTGGTAGACAGGAGTTCAATCACTTGAGCCACATCCACTTCCCAGAAGTTGTATAAATTGATGATTCAATTTTTATGGCATTCTGGACAATGCAAATACACTTACGGGACAGTGGGTGTAGCTCAGTGGTTGAGCACCTGCTTCCCATGTATGAGGTCCCAGGTTCAATTCCCAGTATCTCCTAAAAAAAAAAACAACTAAAATTTTAACAATATCCCCTACAAAATATAAAAAGAGAATGTTTGAAAACAAGATCTTTATAGATGTAATCAAGTGAAGATGAGTTTATACTGGCTTGAGTGGACCCTAAATCCAGTGACTGGTGACTATAAGGAAAAGGAGATTGGACACAGAGGCAGTGGAGACACACAGGGAAGAAGTCCATATCAAGATGGAGGCAAAGACTGAAGTTATGCTGTCACAAGCCAAGGGATGCCAAAAATTGCTGGCAACACCATAAGATAGAAGAAACAAAGAAGGATTCTTTCCTAGAGACTTTGGAGGAAGTAGGATCCTGTTGACACCTTGATTACAGACATCTGGCCGCCAGAACTGTGAAAGAATAAATTTCTGTTGTTTTAAGCCACCCAGTTTGATGTACTTTGATATGATAGCACCAGGAAACTAATACACCAATGGAAAGGATAAAAAAGAAGTAATAAAAATGCCATCAATCTCACAGAAACTGGGAAACACGAAAAGAAAGTCAAGAAATAACATGGTGAATGGAAAGCACAAAAGAAGATAGTAGAAGTAAATCTAAATATATCATTACCACAAAAAAAGCTAACAAACTAAACTCATCAGTTGAAAGTCAAAGACTTTTCAGGTTTTGTTTCTTTTTTTAAGATAAAGAGTAAAGAACAGGGAGCTAGAAACAATCTGAAGAGCACAGAAGTGGTGGAACAGAGGTCAAATTGTCAAAAGGAGCCAAAAAATGCTTCGAGTGCTCACACTTGAAGTGGCTCCATAGATACCTCAGCTTCCTTTAGATTCCCCTCTTTCTCAGCAAAATGTCCACCCTTCAAACCATTCCACAGGCCGAACGACAAATGTCAGGTTACGTTCTTGAGTAGCCCAGTCTAATTTCTTCCATAAATGCCTGAACAAACACATCTGCTTCACATAGACCCTGTAACATTTCTGAGATTGTAGACTTCTTTAACAATGGCAGTAAAGTAATGTAATAAATGTATTCTTTGAAATTCTTTACTGTTTTATATATGATATCTGAGATTAGAATCAGGTCCCTTTTCTGTAAAATTGGACAGTTTTCTTTGGTGCCATTTCAAATCCATTTTTTATATCACAGTGGTTTCAGGTGTTTATTTATTTCAGAGTCAAAAACTGAGCTCTACTGGAAACAAAATGTATGATTCTACATGCCTTTAAAAATGCGAACCTACAGCATTATCTTGAACTTTTCCTAGGACAAGGCATTTTTTATTCCAACCGGCTGTTGATTACTTATTCTCAAAGTGTCACACTGCTCTCCTTTCAGCACTTTGTTGGCCAAGTGTCTCTGGCAATAATCTCTCAACACATAAGCACCCTTTCCCTTTCATCACATCATTTAATCAATAAGGTAATGTCCTCGCACTGGCCACATCCAGAGCCATCTTGTCACAAGTGCTAAAAAACTGAAACAAACACCTGTCCTGCTTCTACAGCCTCTCCATTAATAAACATGAATGGAGATGCTTTTAATACTAAAGCCGTCCTCTCAAATGTTTGAAACTGTGCACATGTGCACGTTCTCAAGACTAGAAAAGGAGTAGTTTATATGACGGTGAGGTTAGGCCAAGTCCCACCTGTGCATGGGTGGCGTTACCTTGCTTCAAACTGGGAAAGAGGCTGCCCTCCCTGGCTCTCTCAGGACTGCTTTTCCTCAGGGGGAGGAATTTCCTCATTGACTTCCTGTCTGTATGAAGCACTTTACACCCTGGCAGTGTCCTCCTTCCTGAAGGGAGGGAACGGTCCCCTCAGCTTCTCAGTCTGCAAAGGAACAAGAGGTGCAATTTAGGATGCCCCATTCTCCTATCTCTCTTCGCCAGGGGTCCTGCACTCTTTAGTTGGGCTTTCAGTTATGAAGTTTGGATCCTAATTTGTCATCTGGTTATTTCTCATTGGTTATGAAGCCAGAGAAGTGTTAGTCTTAGACTTGCCTTGGGCTCTTCCAAAATTCTAAAGCCTGTGAGCTCCCTGAGGAAAGGAGCAGCATCTTTTCCTCTTTATATCCCCATAACTAACAGATTCTGGCCCATACAAGGTATGCAATAGATGTTAAATGAATAAATGACTTCTTCAGGTGGCACAAAAAAGCACTAATGTTTATTAAGCACTTACCATGTGGGGGATGGGCCCTGTTCTGTTAGGTAACTTCTTGAATCCTCTCATTTTACAGATTAAAAAAACTACGGCTCAAAAAGGTAAGTCAACTGTCCTGAGTCACAGCAGGTAAGAAACAGAGTCAGAATTTCAACCCAGCTCCTTTGACTCCAGAGCCTGTGCTTTTAACCACTTAGCCTCTCTGCTAGTCTTTCAAGCTTTATGTGACACATTATGGGCTTTCTCTTATATGATTACATGGCTTATTATATCAGGACGACCACTAGTTGAAGAAAAGTAGCAAAATGATCATTCTCATTGGAAAATGTTGATATGCTTAGCAAATGCTAATCAATGACCATTAGCACATTCTGCATGAGAATCCTTTGCAAAAGGCTACTGAAGATGCTAAGCAAATGCTAAGATACAATCTCAGACCTCATTTGGGCCACAAACCACTAATGTTATCGAAAGCATGAAACAATTCTTACTGTACAGAATATGATTTGACCTAATAAGCTTCCCCAGAGCTGAAAAATACTTGAAAAAAGAAGTGTTAACTAGGTAGAAAAATGTTAATATTGGAATAGCACTTATGTTGGAATAAAATGAAAAATCTATTTCCAATTGAAGTCCTAGAAGTTTGAAGGTCTTTTTTTTTTTCTGGGCTGTCTGGAGTGAATAAATTCTCATGATCAGCTGGTAGTGCTATCGGTGTTACAAGTATAATCAACTATCTCCAAGTTCCCTGGTATTCAGGAACCAGGAACCTTAAAAAGTAAAATCACTCTCTCACCATTCTACTTTCTGTGAGAAGTCTCCGTGGTACTTGCTTGGGTCCCACATTTTTATTCCTTCTGAAACTTCCTCCTTGACATCTCACCTCCAGATGAGATCTTCCTCTTTTCCAGTTTGCCCCAAGGATGGAAAAGCTCTTCTTCCTTCGTTATCCAAAGCATCATTAACTAAATGCTGTGTAAAACTGATTTTTACTGAGGATTATGGAAGGAAATTATATTATACCACATATCCAAAAAACAACCTCAAGTGAAATAGTTTATATCATAAATATACTCAGTCATTCTATCACAGGGAACCTCCTACCAATCTTCTTTTTCCCATGTCCTGATCTGCAGCCATGTTAGCAGGACCCACTCTTCCTACTAAGACCCTTTTATGGCATCTCTCCTTTTGAGTACTGTTCAAGTCCTAAAACTCCTCCTCCTTGAACTGCCAGGAGCCCATTGACAAATTCGTGTTACCTGATTACCTACAGCAAATATAGCACTCTCCCCAATATCTAGACAAGTTTCCAGGTTCACTCAGTTTTCATAACCAAAAGTGTTGTCTTTGCAAAAGGAGAAATCTTTTTTGGAGGGTAGCCATCTCAAAGCCATCATAAAGAGCAACCACCATTAAAATTATTTTTGTTTTACTGCTTAATTTTTAGAGTTTTAAGAGTTGATGAATGAGCCTTGTATAAGCAGTCAAAGGTCTCAGCAGCATGGATAACTACCTTTACCCTAAAACAATGCTTTGAGATGTGTAGAGGAAACCCATCCTAGCTTCCTATTCTTTTCCTAAATAAGATATAAATAGCTTCACATAAGTTATTGGATAAGCTAGTATCATCCAGGATGTGTGCCGCACTCTAGTGTTGCTCAATAAATATTTGCTACCTAAATTGGTAGTCGCATTTACTTCCTGAAGGAAAGGGGAGAAAGAAGAAGGTAAAGTAAAATTACTTTATTTTCACTTTAAGAGCAAAAACTTTAATAATTGCCCTGAGTCTGTTTTAGCAGAAATTAGGCACTTGGTTTTCATTAGGAAAGATATCCAGAGATATTTCTCTTAATGAAAATCTAAAACCAGGCCTTTAAAATGGCTTAGTGATAGTGATGATTCTTGAGAGAGCTCAGCGGTTTCACGGCCCTATGGGACATGTTGATCATTCATTTTATAGGTCAAGTGCATTTATTAATGCATGTTCTGATCTAACCCACATCGCAGGATTAACTTCACAGAGCTGGATCGACGACACCCAAATTAATGGATTCATCAGTGCTGTCTATGGAGACACCCTCGTCATTTATATTGCATTTCTTCCAACTCATAATTAGGCAGGTAATCTGTGCAGTGTCCAAGTGGACTATTGAAAAGAAAACTACAACACAAGAAAGTGCAGAAGTTTTTATTATATTGAAGACTTTGAGCCATCAGTTACCTCTGCTCTGTTACACTATTGCACCTACATATTGACAAACATCTTTTCCCAGGCTGACGTCGCCCCTCTCCTCACTCAGAGATTATATTCTGTATCCTTCCTTTCTTTGCCCACAAAACTATTACTGCGCCACTGAAACAAGTCTCTTAAATGTCGTCAGCAGTCTTCTAACCACCGAATTTAGTCCTTATAGTGGTTCCTAGCTGCTAAAACAAATACCATATAATGGGCTGGCTTAACAACAGAATTTATTGGCTCATGCTTTCAGAGGCTAGAAGGCTTGCTTCCTCCTGAGGATGGTATCTTCTGGCTGGCTGGCAGTCTTTGGGGTTCCTCCTCCTTTCTCTTCTGGGTTCTGTTAACTTCCCGCTTCTGGCTGCTCCCTGCGGCTTCCTCTCTAGTATCCACTCTCCTTTGCTTACAGGGAGTTCAGCCATATTGGATTAAGGCCCATACTCATTCTATTTGAGCCCATTTTAACTAATAACATCTTCAAAGATTCTGTTCACAAATGGGTTCACACCCACAGGGCTAGGGGTAAGGACTCAAACGTGTCTTTTTGGGAGGGACATGATTCAATCCCCAACAGTCTGTAACATCAGATATTCCTGACCACCCCCTCCTATTCGTAACTTTTCCAACTCCTAGACTCTAAAACAGAACTCTGCAGATGTTCTTTTGGTCTTTTTGCTCATAAATCTGTCTTCTTTGTTGGCTCTCTTTTTGCTGACTTATTAACCCCTCCCCTACATTGTCTCCCTGCTTTTCCGTTCTTTTACTCTCTTTCTTGACAGTGAACTAACTCCCATGGCTTCCAAAAATCATATCTACTTACATAATTTCCACACTTAAGCACCTCTAACCCAACTACTAAAGAAGAAAGCAGGGGAAATACAAACTAATGCTGTAGAAATAAATCCCCAAATGTCACTAATGAAAGGAAATATAAAAGGCAAAATTCTCCAGTTAAAAGATTTTCAGTGTGTATAAAAACAAATTGGTTACAAATTATAAGATTAGATAAGCAAAGAAACTTCAGCTATACGCGGTTTGAAAGAGGAATACCCAATATATAAAGACACAGAAGGGTTGATGGCAAAAAGAAAAAAATATATACCTAGTGTATTTTTCAGAGTTCTCCAGAGAAACAGAATCAATAACATTTATGTTTATATGTATAGATATAAAGAGAAATTGGATCATGCAATTTTGGGGACAGCAAATCTAAGATCCGTAGAGCAGGCCATCAGACTGGAAACTCAGAGAAGAGTAGATGGCATAATCTTGAGGTAGAATTTCTTCTTCTGGAAACCTCAGTTATTTACTTTGTTGGCCTTCAATTGATTGGATGAGGCTACTCACATTAAGTAAAGGTAATCTCTTTTACTTAAAGTCAACTGATTGTAGATGCTAAACATATAATCACATCTACAAAATACCTTCACAGCAACATTTAGACTTCTCTTTAACCAAATAACTAGATACCATAACCTAGCCAAGTTGACACATAAAATTAACTATCACCTGGGGGGAAAAAAGAGAAAACTTCATCACATTAGGGCAAAAAAAAGTATTTTGAAATAAAGAAGGTCATTAATAAATTAACAGCATCCAAAATTTACCAAGAAGATATAAAAACTGTAAAACTGGATGTGCCTAACAGCAGAGTATCAAGATACTCAAAGCAAGAATCGATTGAATTGGAATAATAAATGGATAATTCCACAATCATTAAAAGTGATTTTAACACTCTTTTCTTAGTAACTGATAGATTAAGGAAAAAATCTGTTTTGCATTAATTTTCTGTATAAATCTGCATCTACCATTAAAGAATATACACTTTTCTCAAGCATACATAGAAGATTTACTAAAATTGACTGTCTAGTAGGACACAAAGCATATCTCAACAACTATCGAAGAATCTCTGTCATTCAAACTACAGTCTCTGAACAAATACAATAAGATTAGAATTCAAAGACAAAAAGTTAATCTCGTATGTCTGGAAATAATAAAACACACATCTACGTAATTCATAGATTCTATTTCTCACAATGGTGGTTTCCAAATATTTATAATTGTATGATGAAAATTCTACAAACCAAAACTAAAAGGAAAATTTATATTCTTAAATATATATATATATTTTTAAAGATTTATCTTATTTATTTATTCCCCTCCACCCTTGTTGTTTTGTGCTCACTTTCTGCTCTCTGTGTCCATTCTCTGTGTGCTCTCTGTGTCTGTTTGTCTTCTCTTCTCATCTTCTCTTTAGGAGGCACTGGGAATCAATCCCGGGACCTCCGATGTGGGAGAGAGGCGCTCAATCACTCCCTGGTTTGTTGTATCTCTCATTGTCTCTTCTCTTTGTCTCTTTTTGTTGCACCAGCTCTCCATGCAGGCCAGCTCTCTGCGTGGGCCAGCTCGCTTTCACCAGGAGGCCCCAGGAAACAAACCCGGAACCTCTCATATGGTAGACAGAGCCCAATCACTTGAGCCACATCTGCTTCCCTATATATATACTTTTTGTGCAAATCAGTAACTCAAGTGTCCCTGTAGAGAACATGGATCTAGGAAAGTGATGTTATTCAACTCCCAATTAGCAGCTTCTTTCTTTTATAACCTCATGTGATAGGTAGAATAATCATCTCCCCATTGATGTTCCTATCCTAATCCCCATGTTAGGTTATCCACCAAGAGGGAATTAAGACTGCAGGTGGAATTAAGGCTGCTAATCAGCAGACCTTAAAATAAGAAAGTTATCCTGGATTATCCGGCTGGCTCCAAAGTAGCCTCAAGGATCCTTATAAGTGGAAGAGGGAAGCAGAAGAGGGTGAAGCAGAGAGGTGGCACAGTGAACAATTCCGCCTAATGTTGCTGGTTTTGAAGATGCAGAAATGGGGCCAAGAGTAAGGAATGTAGGTGGCCTCTGGATGCTGCAAATGCAAGGAAACAGATTCTCTCCTAGAGCCTCCAGAAGGAATGAAGCCCTACCAACACCTTGATTTTAGCCCAGTGAGACCCACGTTGGACTTCTGGCCTCTGATCATAAATCTGTATTGTTTGAAGCCACTGAGCTTGCCGCAATTTGTTAGGGGAGCAGTAGGAAGCTAATAAACCTCCTCACAAAACAATGCACAGGGCTGTGAAGGAGGTACTGCCTATGATAGCCCCGCTCTGCCTACAAGATGGTCAAGCAGAACTCAATTGCTGTTAGTGGTAAAGCAGCCACTTCACAGTCTGAAAGCTGGCTCTTCTGCTCACTCAACTGCAATCATTCCAAAAGAAGTACCAGAACACACTTTGAGCAATGATAACTGATATTTTTAAATAGTAATCTCCATAAAAATAGTCCAAATTATTAAATGAGGTATTTAATGCAAATTACTAAATAATAGTATATAACAAATATTAGCTGCTTTTTTTTTAATCAGTAGTCACTATTTATTGAGTAGCTCTTGTGCTTTACACACAGTGTCTCTATAACTTATGACAGCCTTGCAAAGTCAATATTATCTTCACATCTTACAGATGAGAAAATGAAAGGTTAAGTAATTTGCCTAAGGCTACTAGCTCATAAGTCATTTTTGGAATCAATGCATAATTTCTTAAAGTGATCCTATTAAAGGATAAAACTCATTTGAGTGTCCTTAAATTCTAGCACGTTTGTTTTAAATGACATCAGTCACATATGGTCCAGATTTCAAAGAATTCAAACTTTCAAGCGGACATATTTTCTGAATCATCAAAACAAGATCATGGTAGTGAAATCTGAATATCTACCCATTGCTGCAGTGTTAATCCCATCTCATTGTGAGATTTTGGACAAGTCTCTGGATCTCAATTTCTTTTTCTGGAAAAGGAGAAAATTGGAAATTTACCATGCTCTTTCTTAATTTCTATGGCTTTATGATAAGTGCATTCCTCAAGGTACTAATTATCAGGACCATCAGTAATTTAATTATTAAATCTAGAATCCTCTTCTCCATTCTCCCTGCTTAAATCATGCTATCACTCCCTAGCCTTGATTCTCACAATAGCACAGCACACTCTCCTGACTTTCCTTCCACCACTGATCCCTGTTTCACTTTGCATATGCCATGCCCCTGCATACCTTTAAATGAGCAGGATTCTCATATTCCCTCTCTGGGAAAAACATTAAGAAGAAAGGAAACATTGAGTACTCAATATACTTTAATGACTTGTGCTAGGAATGAAAAGATCTAGTGAATATTTTGCAACATGATAAATATTTTTGAAAACCAGATTTTTAAAAAGGATGAGCCTTATGCATTTTCAAGCCTCTCTTCTTCTTTTTATATTTCACTAAATTGTGAGCATTAACTAAAATATACACACACAACGCACACACCATTACCCAAAGTGCCTCTTATTAAACCCTGGCACATCCAGAGAAGAGTGTTTTATGTGACGCTAACCATGGATCTCTCTGGGTCTCTTCACTGTCTTTTATAATATTTATCATCATCATATGATGTCACAAAAATGGATTTTGTTCCTCATCAATAAAAATTTTCCAAGTGTTATAGCCCTAGAGAAAGAAATAAAAACGGCCAGAGGAAGAAAATGCTGGTTGGTATAGCGCCATTCCCCAAGCTGATTTCCAGCCCTATCAGCTGTCAATCCCATACCACACAAGAATCTTACAAAGACACAGTTTACTACAAATAAGGAATATTAAAAATATATATATACATATTTGCAGTTAAGATAATCATGCTTTACATTATGGCTGCAATTTTAATTAAAGTTGGCATATTTCTGCTGCTATGATTTAAAAGATTAACTAAGTTGGACAGGGTCTCAAGATCTTTAACTACACACAACCTGTTTGTGATTTTTGGCACTTTGCTTTTTCAGGTGTGTTATGAAGATGACAATGTGCCAGTCATCCAAGCTGTCAAATGCCTGCTAAAATCTGTTCAGAGCCAAACTCATTTGCACTCCGATGAACACCTCTCAAGAAGCAATCACTTAAATACCTACAGTTTCAGGTGCCACTCATGACTAGTAAAAAAAATGTATAAGCTACCTTGAGGAGAAAGGATAAAATGTTCAAAAGGTTTAACCAAGCAGGAAAAAAGCATGAGAACACCCTTCTAGTTCCACAAAGAAGAAAAGAAGAAATGGAGAATAAAGAAGCAGTCGAAATCAACATTATATTCAAAATGTCATCTCATATTCAGGAAGACCCTTACGTCATCATATTTACAGACTAACAAGCTTTGTGAATAGGGGACACATGGCAGTTATTCATTTTCTTTGAAAGATATGAGGTTAATCAATAGTATCAGGATTGTTCCTGAAGGTTGGCACTAGCAGTTTAGTTTTCAAAGTTTAATACTAGAAAGCTCTGACTCTTCCGTCCCAAGAAGTGATGTACACATATTGGAGCAGGGGAAGGAAACAGAAGAAATGTTTAATATTTTGTTACAAGAAACCTTCTCAGTCCTTGAAATAGAAAAAGAAAGGTATAACTGGATGGCATCACCATCAATTATCTCTGCTCCAGTAAGGTTCTATTTGAGGCAGGTAATAGAAAAACAGCCCCAAAAGGAAATTTCTCTCTTTTTGTGTGCTCCTTCATCTTGGAATGGCCCAAAGTCCTTGAATGTTCAAAAATTAGGAAATACATGCACAATCACACACACACACACACTCACCAACATAGATTATCTTGAGTAGAAAATAAAGGACCTTACAGATGAAACCCTTTTTGTTGTTGTTTGGCTAATCTCTGTTTCTTTGTATTATCCATCAGCCCCTGCTAAGAAGTGCAGAGGGAACAAAATATCAACAGCTTAAAACAACACTGACATTTCATCTCAGCATATGCTTCCACAATCGCAGAGGCAGAGAAAATGTGACGAGCCACCCACTGACTCTTAGAGCTTTTGAATACAAGTAACATATGATTGGTCCATTCATATTTTATTGGCCAGAGAAAGTCACATGGCCGCTGCCCTATTCAAAAATGTGGGATGTTTCATTCTCCTAGAGGGCTCAAATATTTGTAAACAATTATGTACACTACCATTTTTAGTATTCTGAAATTTTTGTCTCATTGACTTAAAAAAATTAATCAATGAATTGTGGCCTAACATGGTCATATCTCCTGATGGTTGAAAGTTTCTAAAAAGCAGACATGAAAGTCACAAGAGTCGATATGGGACTTGGGGTGAAGGGACGAATGAGCCAGGTGCCAATGGTGTCGATGGAGGTGGGAGTATGACTAGGGGTTCGGTTAGTGGCAATGACTTGTGAAATAGATGATTAACATCTGAAGAGGATAAGCCTTAAAAGAGGACAAGTTTTTACAAACTTTAAAAACTTTACCAATAAGGTAAAGATCTAGAGCTTGCTTACACTTTCCTCCGCTGTTTATATGGAAAGTGCCCATGGAAGGAGCTGAGTATTTGAGGGTGATGCTGATTTTATTTAAGAAATGAAGCTGAAGGAGATCTATGAAGAGTTGATGATGAAGGGAGTGCTTATTTGCATATGGAATAGGGCCTTCAGTGGGCAGAATGGACAGTGTTAGGAAAATTGGCAGTAACAGAAGGATGGGCAATGAGAACATGCAGAACAGTATTGGGAGAGAGGACTGGAAAAAAACAGATGACCAGAGAGAATGGCAGTTAGAAAAGAGCTAAAGTTATCCAAAATGAGAGGTTTAGGGCAATTAGCTGGCCCCAAGTGTCCAAGTGGAACTCCAGGTCAGAGATCTTCCTAGTTCTACAAGGGCTGAAGCTGCAGGTTGTCTCATAAGCCTGAGAGAACTGGGAGATGCTAAGCTCCACACAGACTTAGACTCAACTGACATAGGCCATGTGATATTTTTCTACTCACCCCACAATTAAGGCTTAAGATCTGCACATACTAAACAACTGGGCAAAGCAAAGAAAACCCTACAGCTAGGGAAACCTCTGTCCCTCAATATTTCTTTTCCCTTTCATTTTAATTCAGTTGTATAGACATTTAATCTCTGGGGAAAAATCTTCTACAATATATTACTATGAAAAGTTTCATAGAAAAAGAGAGTGTAAGGAAAGAATTGGGTGAAAAGGAAAATCGAGTTTAAAACAGAAAAACAATTTCAAGGTTGGAGATCACTACAGAGGAAAGGATAGAAATAAAAGTGAGAAACAAAACTGTAAGAAGTGATGGACTCATACATTTGATTAAAGTATGAGAAAGGAGAAATAAGGCAGAGCACAGACACAAAATGGTTGAGTAAGAAGTTTTACAAATCATTCCCTACACCAGAAAAATGAATGAGCTGGGAAAAGGGATTAGAATTGACTGGGTGGCAACCCTGGAACCAGATTGGAAATTTAAACCAACCACAGAAGTGCTGGATGAGGGGAGAGGCTGCTGAAAGTTCAGCTTTTGTAAATGAAAGCAGGAACCAGTTACCAACTACCATTTCTTGGCCCTGTGCGAGTGGATATAGAAATGATAGCAGCTGGGGAAACATAGTCTGTGGACTCCAGGAGTGGCCAGCTAGAGCCAGGATGGACAGAGGAAAATTTTTTCTCCAAAAGTTGGGGTTGAAGGTCAAGTTCAGATTGGGGGATTCCTGAGGGACCAGAATCCACAAGAAACTACAAGACCTAATAAACAATCCTCATTCAGGGTCCATCTGTCTTCCATTTCCTGTGATTTGGTGCATGTAATGCAACCAAAGCAGTTTTATTTTCTGTGGTGCCATTATCAAAATGCCTGCATATCCACCAATAGTTCACGTTGTGTTAGATTTGGTCAACCCACCAATGCTATATCACTGGGGAGTTCAAGGCAATAAAAGTGTACCATATGTTATGCCAGGTGAAGGTAACTATACATTCATTCACTTTTATGTCAGACACTATAGAGAAAAAGCTAGCCACAATTTTGTTTACACTGCCATAGTCCAAGGTAAAGTTCTCAGTTTCCATGGACCAGACAGGGTTGTTAAATTTAAAGGAAGCTTTGCATAGCACCCCTGCCTGTTTAAAACCTTATGTGAAAAGACCTAATACGCTTTCTTCTCCCACCAAGAGGCATTGTTGTGCTTGACAAGCTTTATGGGTAAAAACCATCCTTGGCTATACATTTGGTTGGCCCTTATATAAGCAATCAACAGGGATCACAATGAATACATCTGGTGAGGAAAAAAACAACAACTAATAAACAACTTCAGCAAAGTGAAACACACAAAAATAAATTGTGCTTCTATACATTAGCAACGAACAATAAGAGATGAAATTATGAAAACAATTTCACTTACAATAGCATCTAAAAGAATAAAATATCTAGGAATAAATTTAACCAAGAATATAAACATCTTGTACATTGAAAACTATAAAACAAAACTAAAATTTTTTAAAAAGACCTAAATAAAAGACAAGATATCCCATATTCATGGATTCAAAAACTTAATATTGTTAAGATGTCAATATTATCCAAAATGTTTCACAAATTCAATGCAATCTCTTTTAAAATTCTAGCAGCCTTTTTCACAGAAATGGAAAATCTAATCCTCAAATTCATAAAGGGCCCCTAATAGCTAAAACAATTTTGAAAAAGAACAAAGTAGGAGGATGCACACTTCCCAATATCAAATTGTACTATAAATCTAGAGTAATCAAAACAATGTGGTACTATCATAAAGAGAGAAATATAGACTAATGGAACAGAATTGAAATCCCATAAGTATACCCACACATCTATGGAGAATTAACTTTCATCAAGAGTGCTAAGTACATTCAATGGAGAAAGACTAGTCTCTTCAACAAATGATGCTGGGAAAACTGGATATCCACATGCAAAAGAAAGAAGTTGGACATCACTTCACATAATATGCAAAAATCAACTCAAAACGGATCAAGGACCTAAATATAGGAGCTTAAATAAATAAAGCTCTTAAAAGATAATACAGGGGCAAATCTTCATGACCTGGGATTCAGTAATGGATTCCTAGATATGACACCAAAAGCACAAGCAAAAAAAGAAACAATAGATAAATTTGATTTCATAAAAATTAAAAACTGTTGTGCATCAAAGGCCATTACAAGAAAATGAAAAGACAACCTACAAAATGGGAGAAAATAATTGCAAATCACATAATGGTTAAGGGCTTACTATCCAGGATATATAAAGAACTTTTACAATACAACACAACAACGAAAAGACAAACAACCCAATTAAAACATGGACAAAGGACTTTTTCAAAGAAGATATATAAATGGCCAATAAGTGTATGAAAAGATGTCCAACATCATTAGCTATTAGGAAAACCACAGTGAAATACCATTTCACACCCACAAGGATGGCTATTATTTTAAATATGGAATATAACAAGGGTTGGAGAGCAGGAAGAGAAATTGGAAATCTAAAGCATTGGTAGTAGGAATGTAAATGTTGCAGCCACCATGGAAAGCAAGATGGTGGTGTTTCAAAAAGGTTAAGAATGCACAACTATGTGATTATACCAAATACCTTTGACTGTACACTTTAGATAGATTGCATGCTTTATTAATATATATCAATAAAACTGATAAAAAAAAGATAAGGGAAAAATGAATGAGAAAATTATCTAGACTCAATTTCTGAAAAGCAAATATTATTTGAAATAAAATAAGATCTTAAGGAAAAAAAAGTTCAATATAGAAAAACAGTATGACCCAGCAATTCTAATTCTAGGTATATACGCAAAGAAAGGGGAAACTAGGTCTTAAACAGATACTCATATACCAGTTGATATATCAGCATTATTCACTATAGCCAAAAGATAGAAACAACCAAATGTCTATCAATAAATAAATGGATAAATAAAATGTGGTACATAGATACAATGAAATATTATTGAGTCATAAGAAAGAATGAAGCACTGAGACATGCTACAACATGGAAGAACCTTGAAAACATTATGCTCAGTAGAATGTGTCTATTATGCTCAGACACATAAGGACAAATATTGTATGGTGTAACTTATAAGAGATGCCTAGAAATAGCAAATCTACAGCGACAGAAACCAGATTAGAGGTTACCATGGTATGGGGAAGGTGTGCAGGGGGAGTGTATGTTTGTTGGATATGGAGTGTTTTGTAAATAAAGTT
>JAQZBX010011465.1:15215-42753 GCA_029593785.1 Cabassous unicinctus
AACAAAACAATATCCTCTTTAAATTGCAGTGCTGACAACTAACAACCCAAATGAACAGCCCTTCTTACCTGGCCTCACCAGAATCACTCACACTTTCCCAATAGAAAGAAACTCTTTATTATAGGGAACCTCTATTAGTGCTTTAATTCTAAGTGGGAAGTTAGTTGATATGAATTCTACAATCTGATTATAGTAATAGAAAATTAAGGAAGAAGCCTTTGAATGATAATACCTTACAAATTGCATCTATGGAAGAAGAAATTCTCTCCAGTTGATTAACAACATAAAATCTCGAATTTTTTAAAGTTCTAGCTTAATTTCCCTGAGTTACATGATTTTGTTTACAAGGCATGAAATAAAGAAATTTCTGAATTATACAAAGAAAAAATGTTTGGAAATCAAAATATTTATGTGCAAATAAATCAAACTCCATTACTAATAAAAGATAAACAAGATCTTTTCCTTCAAATAAATTAACAAAAGGTAGAACAAAAATGTACAATGCCTGCTAAAATGCAGGAAAATGGGTGCTTTCATATACTGCTGTAGGTTGTTCTAATCCTTTTGGAAAATGATTTTGCAAAATATCAAGAGCTTTAATTCAATAATTATACTTTGGAGAATTTATCACCAAACCCTTATATATAAGATGTTCTGCACAGCACTATTTATAATAGTGGGAATTTGGAGGATTGGGGAGACCAAAATATTTCCAAAGAGGGAATCATATTACTTGATGATGTTATAATCAGCTACTATATGAAATATTCCTCCAAAGACTGGTCAATAGAATAAGGGCTTATGTGATGCAGAAAAACATTATGTAAATTGAATATACAGAATAAATATAAATATGCATTCAAAAATGTGGCTTATGCCTCTGTGTGTGCATATATCCATTCTTGCACATATGTTTGAATTCACACACACACACACACACACACATCCCTCAGGATACTTCCAGCTGTAAGGAATTAAAAAAATCAGTGAATATCCTTTAAACATTAAGGATATTGTATCAGTAAGTACCCCATCAAGAAACCAATAGCACACTTGGTTTGAGTGGGGTATAAAGGAATTTCAGGGGACAATGCAGGAATCCCCAGGCCCCAACAGAAGAAAGAAGGGAGAGTAAAGTAAACGAAGTAATGATAACTGGCCAGCAAAGTTGATTTTAGAGATTATGGTCAGCAAAGTTAACAATTGAGACTTACCATCAAAGAAACTTTGGAAAGTTTTTTAACACCCAGAAAGATGGGAGGAAAAAAAACAAAACAGAAATAAGAAAAAAATCCATTGTGTATTCACTACACTATAAAAGTTGATGTGATATATAGTGCTTGTGTGTGGCAGAACAACGAGATCATAACAACAATGGCACATGGCAATTTGTGGGGAGAAATGGCTCCATGAGCACTCAAACCACGTAACACAAACCTTTGAATCCCAAGATTTTTCTCTGGGAGGTCTCATAATAACTTTTGATCTGCTGCTTTAAATCCACAAGGAAGAAACAGGTAGCTGTAACCATTGTTAGGATGCAATAAGTGTCATTTTGACATTTTTTGAAGCATATTTTGTAAAATAAGAACAAAAAGGCAATGGCAACATAGTGCTCCCTTTGTAAGCAGATTAAATTATGGCCACAATTTTTGAAGACCGTGAAAGGTATTTTATGTAACTTGTTAACTCCTAGCACTCAGGAAAATCTCTATCATACACTAACTGGATACAAACTTAAAAAATAGACAGCTCAGGGAAAAAATCTCAGTGGTAACACTTTAAAAAATTCAAATGTACAGTGTGAAACATATTACAATAGAAACAAAGAAAGATGGCCCATCTTTCTTTGGCCCATCCAATGGAAGAGAAGAATACAAGGATGCCCACTGTCACCACTGTTATTCAACAGTGTTCTAGCCAGGGCAATTAGGCAAGGAATAGATATATAATGCATGCAAATTGAAAAGAAAGAGGTAAAACTTTCCTTATTTGCAAATGATATGATTCTATATACAGAAAATCAGAAAAATCCACACAAAAAAACTGCTAGAGCTATAAATGAATTCAGCAAAGTAGTGGGGTACAAGATCAATATCCAAAAATAAATAGTGTTTCTATACAATAGTAATGAAAAATCTGAAGAAGAAATCAATAAAAAATTTTCATTTACAAAAGCAACTAAAAGAATAGAATATCTAGGAACAATTTAACCAAGTATATAAAGGACTTGTACACAGAAAACTACAAAACATTGCAAAAGAAATCAAGGAAGACCTAAATAAATGGAAGGACATTCTGGGTTCATGGATTAGAAGACTAAATATTGCTAAGATGTAAATTCTATTCAAAGCGATATGCAGATCCAACACAATCCTAATCAAAATTCCATAGGCCTTCTTTGCAGAAATGGAAAAGCCAATCTTAAAATTTATATGGAAGGATAAGGGGTCCCAAATAGCCTCAGCCATTCTGAAAAAGAAGAACAAAGTCAGAGAACTAACACTTTCCTGATCTTAAAAACTTATTACAAAGCTAAAGTAATAAAAAATAGCATGGTACTGGGAAAAGGACAGACATATAGACCAATGGATTCGAGTTCAGTGTTCAGAAATCAACCCTCACATTTATGGCCAACTGATTTTTGACAAGTGTGCCAGGTCCACCCAACTGGAACAGATAATCTCTTCAACAATGGTTCTGGGAAAAATGGATATCCATATGCAAAAGAATGAAGGTGTACTCCTACCACACACCATATACAAAAATTAACTCAAAATCACAGTCCTAAATATAAGAAGCAGAACTTTAAAACTCCTAGAAGAAAACATAGGGAAGCATCTTCAGAACCTTCTGGTAGGCAATAGTTTCACAGACTTTATATCCAAAACACACAAGCAACAAAAGAAAAAATAGATAAAGGGTACCTCCACAAAATTAAAAACTTTTTTGCATTAAAGGACTTTATTATGAAAGTAAAAAGATAATCTTCACAATAGGAGAAAATATTTGAAAACCACACATCCAATAAGGATTTAATATCCAGAATATATAAAGAAATCTCTCCACTCAACAACAAAAAGACAAGCAACCCAATTAAAAATAGGCAAAAGGCTTGAATAGACATTGCTCAAAAGAAAATATACAGGACAACCAGCAAGATGGCAGAGTAAAGAGCTCCGAGAATCAGCTCCTGCTATGGGGCAGTTGGTGATCGCCCACAGCTATCTAGAGCACTTAATTGGGGGCTGCAGGAGACCAGAAGTGCATTGTGCAACATCCTTGAAATGATGGAAGGAGGAGACTGCCCATCTGCAGAGAAGATTCCTAAGTAGAGCACTCCACGCCACGGACGCCAGTGCCCATCCTCCACTGGAGGCACAAGCTGCCTGGGGAGCTGTTCTGCAGCTGGAATTGGAAGCTCCACTTCCCAAAACGGGGGAGGAAGAGACAGTTGGGCACCAACTTCAGCTACTGATTAGTAAATTCAGCGGGCTAAAATATAATCCTAAGAACAGCTAAAGTTTGAACCTATCCAACTAAGAAAGAGGCCAGAGGCCGCCATCTTAACTCTGCGCCTGACATGAGGGGAAGCAGGGCTGACTGAAAATCACAGTGCTGGTAGGGACTGGCTTTTTTTAACATCTAGATCAGATTGCCGCTCTAGCCTAAGCCCCAGGCCGACCTCTGGCAGGGAGGAAGCTGGGGGAGCTGTGCCAGCCTCTCCGGGAAATTACAGGCCATGCCGTGGGAGGCTGGTGATCATCCTACTTTGGCAGCGCAAGCAACTCCAGGAGCTATTCTGTGGCAGGAATTGGAAGCTCCATTTCCCAAAAACAGGGGAGGAATAGACGGTTTGCCACCGATTTCAGCTACTGATTAGTAAATTCGGCTGGCTAAAGTATAACCCTAAGAACAACTAAAGTTTGAGCCTGCCCAAGTCAGAAGGAGGCTGGTAGCCGCCATTTTGACTCCACCCCCAGCATGAGGGGAAGCCCAGCTGACTGAAAACCATAGTGACTGTAGAGACTGGTTTCTTTCACCCAGATTAGCCTGCAGCCCTAGCCTAGGCTTCAGCCCCACCTCTAGCAGGGAGGAAGCTGACGGGCCCTGCACCAGCCTATCCAGGTAACTGCAGGTACATTTAGCTGGCACAGAATGAATAATCGGAACTCTACCGGGCAGCTGTGGTCATCTTGGATCTGCACTGCATAGATTGCTGCCCACACCTGCAGCTCCATCCCTGCCCTAGGCAGGGGAGAAAGGGGGCGTGAAGCTTTATCAGTCTCTCTGGGCAACTATAGTCTAGGCCTGCATGAGTTGGATTATTCCACACAGCTGTGGCTCTGTCCCTACCCCTGGCAAAGGAGAAAGTTGGGAATAGCTTCATTGGTCTTTCAGGCAATGAAGGCAGCTTGAGCCTCCACAGCTTATAGCACCAACTACATCCTTGGCTCCTCCTACACAACCAGCAAAGGAGAAAGGGCAGGAAGCCCTAAACTAAAGAGAAAAACTGCACCCAGAATAAATACTCTAGCCAGCCAGATGCCAAAACACCAACAAAAAATTATAATCCACACCAAGATGCAGGAAGATATGGCCCAGTTAAAGGAACAAGATAAGCCTCCAGATGATATAAAGGAGTTGAGACAACTAATCATAGATGTTCAAACAAATCTCCTTAATAAATTCAATGAAATGGCTAAAGAAATTAAGGATATTAAGAAGACATTGGATGAGCACAAAGAATTTGAAAGCATACAGAGAAAAATAGCGGATCTTATGGGAATGAAAGGTGCAATAAATGAAATTAAAAATACAATGGAATCATATAATAGAAGATTTGAGGAGGCAGGAGGCAGAAGAAAGGATTGGTGAGCTTGAAGAAACGGCCTCTGAAAGTGAACATACAAAAGGACAGATGAAGAAAAGATTGGAAGAACTAAAGGACAGCAAGAGATGTGCAAACATACGTGTCATGGGTGTCCCAGAAGGAGAAGAGAAGGGAAAAGGGGCAGAAGGAATATTTGAAGAAATAATGGTAGAAAATTTCCCAACCCTATTGAAGGACATAGATATCCATGTCCAAGAAGCACAACGTACTCCCGTCCAAAAAAATCTGAATAGACCAACTCCGAGACACATACTAATCAGAATGTCAAATTCCAAAGACAAAGAGAGAATTCTGAGAGCAGCAAGAGAAAAGTGATGCATAACATATAAGGGATACCTAAAAGATTAAGTGCCAATCTCTCATCAGAAACCATGGAAGCAAGAAGACAGTCGTATCATATATTTAAGATACTGCAAGAGAAAAACTTCCAGCCAAGAATCTTATATCCGGCAAGACTGTCTGTCAAAAATGAGGGCAAGTTTAGAATATTCACAGATAAACAGAAACTGAGAGAGTTTGTAACCAAGAGACCTGCTTTGCAGAAGTACTAAAGGGTGAGCTACAGCCTGAAAAGAAAAGACAGGAGAGAGAGGCCTGTAAGAGAGTCTAGAAGTGAAGATTACATCAATAAAAGTAACTAAAAGTCTCAAAAGAGTGGTGAAAATAAAATATGACAGATAAAACCCAAATATTCAGGAATAAACTTAACCAACAATGTAAAGCACTTGTATTCAGAAAACTACAACTCATTGTTAAAATAAATCAAAAAAAGACCTAAACAATTGGAAGAACATTCCATGCTCATGGATTGAAAGACTAAATATCATTAAGATGTGAATTCTACTCAAATTGATATACAGATTCAATGCAACCCCAATAAAAACTCCACCAGCATTTTTTAAATAAATGGATAACATGATTATCAAATTTATTTGGAAGGATAAGGGGTCTTGAATAGCCAGAAACATCTTAAAAAGGAAAAGTGAAGTTAGAGGACTCTCATTTCCTGACTTTAAGTCATATTACCTAGCAACAGTGGTAAAAACAGCATGGTACTGGCATAAAGACAGAAACATAGACCAATGGAAATGAATTGATGGTTAAAAAACAGACCTTCACATCTCTGGTCAAGTGATTTTGACCAGCCTGTCAAACCCTCCCAGCTTGGGCAGAACAGTCCATTCAACAAATGGTGCTGAGAAAATTGGATATCCATAGTAAAAGAAGGAAACAGGACCCTTACCTCACACCCTATACAAAAATTAACTCAAAATGAATCAAAAACCTAAATATAAAAGCAAGAATCATAAAGCTTCTAGAGGAAAATGTAGGAAAATATCTTCAAGACCTGGTGGTAGGTGGTGGATTCTTAAAGGAGATAAGAGGAGGACTGAGATGGACTACTGATATTTAATGTTTGTAGAAGTTTTAATTAGCTTTACTGTTAAAGTGTGGAAATGTACAGAGATGGTGGTAATACATTATAGTGAGTAACAGCTGGTGTATAAATGGGGATGTGGCTGAAAAGGGTAGTTTAGGGATGTAAATACCAATTGACAGAGAGCTGGAGAATAATCTAGGGACTGAATAGCACAGTAAACCCAGAGGTGGATGAGAATAGTGGTTCATGGTACAGATGCAAGAGTGTCCTTTGTGAGCTAGAGCAGATGTACATCAGTATTCGAGGTGGTGGGAATGTGGAGAAGCATGGGAAAAATACAACTGGAGTGACCTATGGAGTACGGTTAACAGTAATAGTGTAATATTCTTGCATCTATGCCAAAGATGCACTGTGCTGATAATCAGGGAGTATGGAAAATGTGTGCCAAATGCATGCTGTGGAACTGGTAATAATCAGATGATATTATCTCATAATCTGTAACAAATGTTCCACCATGGTGTGGTGTGTTGATAGAGGGGTGTTGTTTGGGAATTCTGCACATGTGCATGATTGTTTTGTAAGTTTACAACATTTGTCATAAAAATATATTTAAGAAGTAATAATAAGGTGTGTGTGGGGGAAATACACCAAATGTAAGATAAGGACTATTGTTAGTAGTAAGATTTTGACAATATTCATTCATAATTTGTAACAAATGTCTCACGACAATGCAAGGTGTTGGTGGAAGGCTGATGTATGGGACCCCTGAATGATGTTATGAATGGTTGCTTTGTAAGTTCACAACTTTTACTATACATTTATTGTTTATGTATGTTCATGTATAAATGATATAAATACTAATAATAGGGTGGGTTGCGGGAAAATACTTTGGTTAGTAGTAATATTTTGAGGACGCTCTTTAGTCATTAGTTAAAAATGTTTCACAACAATGCAAGGTATTGGTGGTAGGGTGAAGTATGAGAGCCCTGTATGATGTTATGTATGTTTGTTTTGTAAGTTCACAACTATTACTATACACTTATTGTTTATGTTTGTTCATGTATGAATGATATATTTCAATAAATAAAAAAAAGAAAATATACAAATGGCTAACAAGTACATGTAAAGATGCTCAATACTATTAGATAGTAGGGTAAACCTCAAGGAGATACCATTTCAACTAGAATGGCTGCTATTAAAAAAAAAAATGGGAAGTAACAAGTGTTGGAGAGGATTTGGAGAAATAAGAACACTCTTTCAATGTTGATGGAGATGTAAATGGTATGGCCAGAGTGGAAAAGTTTGGAAGTTTCTCAGTTAGTCAAGTATTGAACTATACCATATAATCTGGCAATCCTATTTCTAGGTATACACCCAAAAGAATTGAAAGCAGAGACTCAGCTGATGTTTCCATACTGATGTTTATATTGTTGCATTTACCAGAAATCTACCTCTCCGCTCCAAAGGAATTATCTTCTAACAGAGCAACAATCTTCTCCTTCATCACTTCCAATAGCTGCTCTTTTTCCATTTGCATCAGATACCATCTGCCACAGGATACAACAGTACCAGAAATCAAAAGATGGGGCAATGGAGACTGACTTATTGATCCTAATATCATGACCAGGGAGATATCTCCTGGCTGTTTGAACTTCCAAAATGGTCTGTCAAAATGTAAAATCATTGCTTTGTTACTAGTATATTATTATTCTAGCAAGTAAGACGCTCAGCAGACATGACTTAACCACCCCAGTTAAGGGAGATTTTTACCTTTTACCTTCTCATTTTTGATATATGAATTTTTATAAATATATTTATATTTTAGAACTAACAATAATCATTTTTTAAATGTTATAATTTAATTAGCCTCTAAAGATGTGTCACTAACTCCCAAACCATTGTTAAACAATAGTGTAAGTTATTTAATTAAATGTATGTATAATATTGAGTACTTAAGAAACTATTGGAAAAAATTATTGGAGAATATTCTGGAGCACAGAATACTATATAATATAACTCAAATATCCTTATCCTTACAGTGATTCTATATAAATATCCAAACTTAAAACATTATATAAAAAGATACAAATTGATAAAATCCCTTGTTTTATCTGAAGACAAAAGCAGATACTTTCCCTTTGGGGGAAATTAAGAAATGCATTCCTGAATTGCTCAAATTCTGGGAATCATAATCAGGAAGACTCTCAAGAGCCAAGGGAGCCTTTAGATTTTACAAACATAAAAAATATGTACCATCATTAAGCTGACAAATATAAATATATTTAAAATTAAATGATTTTGACTATTGTCACTTTAAGAGAGAAACTGGAGAATCAGAGGATTTTATATGCATATCATGTAGGACACAAGCGAATTCTCAAAGAATGAGCACACATTTTGCATAGTCTGATTCTGAAACAAGCCCTATGACATATGATAAATATATGTGTGCATGATATCTGATATATATGTATACATGTGTGTGTTGCCTAACACCCACCTTATCCCTCACCATACATACCAACCCCAACTCATACCAACCTTTCCTCAAACTTAACTTTCCTCAACATTACGTCTTTCCCCAGGAGTTGGGGCATTCTGATCTAGGTTAAGAATTTCCATTCCAAATATCATTTACAACTTTTTCTTAAAAACTGAAAAGTTGTCTCTTTGTTTATGCAACATTAAAAATGATCCTTTAATCAAAATCTCTATGTCACTTATAGATAAAAACAACAGATTGAACACGTACCTCTAATTTTACTCCCTCCCACTAAAATGGCAATAAAGAGATTTTTGCTTTTAAAGGCATAAATTCCTAAATATAGGCAAAACAGGATGGGATACAACTTCAACATGTTTTGGAAAATGTAAAGCAAATGTAAGAGTGCTAAATACTTTAAGAGACCAGAGAAAATTGAATCCTAATCTGGCAAAGAGGAAAGCTGAAGTATTCATAGGTTCCTCCAAAGGTTCGAGCTATCTGAAGGACCAAGTACTTCCAGAAGAGGGGTGTAACAAGGAAAATTGGTTAAGTGCAGTTTAAGCTGCAATTAGAGGCCCAGATTCCCTCCACCACTCTGTGAAGCTGGGCAAAATCTCCCTCATCAACAAGCAGAAGACTGACAATTTATTCTCTGGAGATTGTTCTTTGTCTGTCTGTTAGTCTTAAAACATAAGTGGGCTACCACAATTACCAGACAGCTGAGAAAACCTTACAACAGGGAAAACAGAGATCAAGAAAACAGAAAAAGAATAACAAAACAAAACAAAACCAATTTGCAGGAGGGAAAAAGGACTCTGCAGGAAAAATAAAACTTGGGGAAAAACTCAGTGATAGTATCAGAGACATAAGAGTGGCTAACAATATGCTATAAAAAGGAACATTTGGAGATTAAAAGATGAATCATGGAAACTAAAATCTGAAAGCAATACATTTTTAAAATATTCAGTTAAAATATTAGGAAAAAAAAGTTAGGAAATCTAGAAAGAAGAGGAAAAAGATGAAAGAAATAGAAAACAGGAGCAGAAAAAATAAGAAAGCTCATTTGTTTTAAATTTTTTCTTATTTTCACTAAGAAAGAAATATCCATAGTTTTTAAAGTTAAAATGTACTAAAAGCCTTATAACAAAAATAGTGTCAGTTTCCTATCCAATTTTTCCTACTCTCCACTTCATAGAAACAATCACTTTGACTCTTTTATCTGTTTCTTTTGGCATTTACCTAACTCCGTATTTTCAAATGATATATGCACTTGGCTATATTTAAATACATAACTTCTGGAAATTATTCCATTACTTCCTACTATGGTTGTTGAGCATTCAATTCTTTTACACTCATATCTCCTCTGCTTTCCCCTTTCCTCCATGATTCCAATGTACTTGCATTACTTTTTTTACATTAAACCAACATTCAGTTTTTATGACTATGTAAATATTACTCACAGCTGTCATGTACTATGATTACATTTCCTTTCTTATTTATATTATTCTCAAAGTTAATTATTGACATCTATTTTTATTGAGGTATAATTTACACTCCAAAAAATGTACTCATTGTAAGTTTACAACTCAATGATTTTTAGCAAATTCATACAGTTACACAACTATCCTCACAATCCAGTTTTGCAATATTTCCATCACCCCAAAAAGCAACATGTGACTGTTGGCAGTCAATCCTTGCTCTCACTTGTAGGCCCGGGCAAACACTCATCTGTCTCCTGTGTATAAATTTGCCTTTTACGGAAACTTCATATAAATGGAATCATGCAAAATGCAGTCTTTTGTGTCTGGTTTCTTTTAACTTAGCAAAATATTTTGAGATTCATCTAGGTTGTAGCCTCTATCTGTAGTTTGTTCCTCTTTATTGATGAATAGCATTCTATTTGATGGATATTTAGCACTTTGTTAATCCATTCACCAGTTGTTGGATATTTGGATTGTTTTTACTTTTTTGGCTATTATGAATAATGCTACTATGAATATATGTGAACAAGTCTTTGCATGCACTTATATTTTCCCTTCAGCAGATAACTGACTCAGTTGTATAATAATTTTATGTTTAACTTTTTAAGAAGCTGCTCACCTGTTTTAAAAAATAGTTGTCTCATTTTACATTCCCACAAGCAATGAAGGAGAATTAACAGCTACTCTATTTCCCTACCTATACTGGATATTGTCAGTCTTCATTTAAAGCCATTCTAGTGAGCATACAGAGGTATCTCATTTACACTTACATTTCCCTAATCACTAATGATTTTGAGCATATTTTCATAAATTTATTAGTCATAGTATAATCTTCTTTTGATGAACTATCTACAATCTGTTTCCCATTTTATTAGTCTTTTTATTGCTGCCAATTTCAAATTGTATTACAAAGAGACAGAAACCAAAAGAGTGTGGTACTAGCACAAAGACAGACAAATAGATCAGTAGAACAGAATTGAAAGTCCAGAAATAGACACATACATATATGGACAATTGATTTTTAGCAAGGATGCTAAGTACAGGCAGTGGGGAAAAAATAGTCTCTTCAACAAATGTTGGGAAAATGGGATATCCACGTGCAGAAGAATGAAGCTAGACCCCTGCCTCACACAACATACAAAAGCAACTCAGAAGGATCAAACACTTCAATATAAGATCTAAAATAACAAACTCAGTAGATAACATAAAGGCATATCTTCATGACCTGGATTCTTAGATATGACACCAAAACACAAGCAAAAAATAAAAATAGATAAATTAAATTTCATCAAAATTAAAAACGTTTGTGCACTGTATTAGTCTGCCAGAGGGACTGCCAATGCAAAGTACCAGAAATCTGTTGGCTTTTATAAAGGGTATTTATTTGGAGTAAAATCTTACAGTTCCAAGGCCATAAAAAGTCCGAATCAAGGCACCATTAAGAGGTGCCCTCTCACCAAAGTTAGCTGCTACATGTTAAAGCAAGATGATGGGCAATCTCTGCCTGGTCTCTCCTTCCCCTCCAGAGGCTTCCCCTCCTGAACTCCACAGGCCCAGCCTCTTGAGGCTTCATGCTTAAGTGCTCCTGCAGTCATCTCTTTCCTGGCATAGGGCTCCTTTCTTTCTGAGCCTTCTAGATCAGTCTCAGCTGTTCTGCTCTTTTCCCAAGGTTAGCTGCAAACTATCAGGTGAATGGCTCATCTCTCCATGGGGAGCCAGTCCCTCAAGCCTTCTCCTTTATGTTATATGGCAGGATAAAAAATGACAGAGCCCTCTTTTCTGTGTGTCTGTTTGTGTGACTGTCCATTTATATTAGACCCAACAAGGGGGTGGGGACTCAACCTGAGTCACACCTTCTGAAGTAGTCAAATCAAAAGCCATATTCTTTTTTTTATTTAATATTTTTATTTTTTAAGAAGCTTTAGATTACATAAATGTTACATAAAAAATATAGGGGAGGAGAGAAAAAAAATATATAGGGGATTCCCATATATCCCACCTCCTCCCCATCCCACACTTTCCCCCATTAACAGTATCTTTCATTAGTGTGGTACAGTTGTTACAATTGATGATACATATTGAAGCATTGCTACTATACCACGGACTATAGTTTACTTTATAGCTAATACTTTTTACTGCACATTTTATAGGTTTTGACAAAATGTATAATGTACTGTATCCATCATTGCAATACTGTGCAGGACTATCCCAAAGTCCCCAAAGTACCCCATTTTACATTTATTCTTCCCTCTCCTTCCCCTCAGAACCTCTGGTGGCCACTGCCTTTATATCAATGATACAAGTTCTTCCATTGCTAGAATAATCATGTTTACTTTAGTCTGTAGTTGCATTCCCCGCTTTTGTTTGTTCATTCCTCAATCTTGAGGATTTTGGGATGGTGATGCCCACTCTGTTTCTGATTGAGAGGGTGCTTAGATCCTATGGGACAGATGGGTGGAACTGTTTTGCTTGCAGTTGTAGATACTCTCTGTTTTTTGGGATGGCGTTGTCCATCATCATCCTTTTGTTAGTTGTCCTGGGCAAGTCCAATGAACTGGAGAGTAGGTGTTGCAATGCTTGCTGAGAGTCAGAACTCAACTGACATATGAACAGACAGAAGATTTATGGTCTGGCCCTATTCTTAACTGGCAATTGAAACAAAGACACCTCAACTGAATTTAATGCAATCAAAGAGTATCACACCCAGAGGAATAGATCAGTTTACAAACATAATCTTTCTCTATTTGGGATTCATAAAATCATCTCAAACTGACACATGCACCAAAAGATAATAGCAAGAAAGTAAAAAGACAACCTACAGAATGGAAGAAAATAGTGGGGTTTTTTGTTTGTTTGTTTTTGAAGAACTGGAGTCGGGGATTGAACCCCAGACCTCTTATGTGGGAAGCCAGCACTCAACCACCGAGCTACAACACGGGCACCACTGAGCTATACTGGCTTCCCTGAGTTGTTTTTTTTTTTTCATTTGTTTGCTTGTTTGTTTTGTTTTTGTTTTTAGGAGATACCGGGGATCAAACCCAGGACCTCGTTAGTGGGAAACAGGCGCTCCACAACTTGAGCTACACCCGCTCCCCTAGTTTTGTTCCCCCCCCCAGAGATGGCTCCCTCATCTGTTTGCTCATTGTTTTTGTTTATTGTTTGTGTTCATTGCTCATTGTCTTGCTCATTGTTTTTGCTCTATGTCTGCTCATTGTTTGTTTCGTCTTCTTTAATAGGCACCAGGAACCAAATCCAGGACCTCCCATGTTGGAGGCAGGCTCTCAACTGCTTGAGCCACATTCGCTCCCTCCCCTAGTTTTAAATATATATAGAACAAGGGTTTAATATAAAATACTAAGAAAATATAAGAAACTCCTCCAACTCAACAATAAAAAGACAATCCAATTTTTAAAAAAGGCAAAGGACTTGAATACACATTTCTCCAAAGAAGATATACAAATGGCCATTAAACATATGAAAAGATGCTCACCACCATTAGCCAATAGAGAAATGCAAATTAAAACCAAAATTAGATACCACTTCACATCCACAAATGGATGATTTTAAAAACAGAAAATAAGAAGTGTTGGAGAGGATGCAGAGAAATTGGAACTCTAGTGCATTGTTGTTGGGAATGTAAAAAGGTGCTCTGGAAAGCAATATGGCATTTCCTCAAAAAGTTAAATATAGAATTACCATTTGACATGGCAATCTCACTTCTAGGTATTTACCCAAAAAGAATGAAAACAGGGTTACAAACATCTACTTGTACACCAGTGTGTACAGCAGCCTTGTTCACAATAGCAAAAAGGTGGAACCAACCAAATATCCATCAACAAAAGAATGGATTAAAAAAATGTGGTACATATACACAATGGAATATTATTCAGCCATAAAAAAGAAAGTTGTGAGACATGCTGCAACATGAAAGAACATGACTAGAAATATAGTAAATTCAAAGTTAGGAAACAGATCTGAAATTATGGGAATAAGGGGAAATGGGGGGATGGGAGAGAGGAGTGTTTGTAAAAAATTTTTTAATTCAACTATAAAGAAAATTTTAAATCATAACAAAATAACTTTCCCAAAAGACTATAGAGTTATAATTTCATGAATGAATAATTTTACTCTTTAGAGAACCTAATAATTCCCACACACATAAATTATTCCACAACATAACTAAAAAGATAGAAAGATTCCCAGTGTACTTTAAGAATTAAGAATTAGTCTACAGAGTAAGAGACAGAATTTCCTAGATATCTGACCATAGCTGACTGCTGTGAAACTCAATTTCATGATTTATAAAACAAGAAGAGTTCAATCACATACTTCATAAAATTCCAATGAAACTTAAGTGGGATCATGCACATAACCACTATTGGTAGATTCTCAGGGACAAGGTGCACTCTTGCTGGGGTTTTTGTAAAGCTAAAATAACTCTGATATAAAAGCTTGTTGAATATAACTATGAAGTAAACAACACACCAATTTAATTAATGAAAAGTGAGATAAAAATCTAAACAAAATGTAAGCAGAATAATCAAGACTGAGTAGAGTTTATTCTATAAATACAATGGCATTTTAGTATTAGGAAATGTGCTTAAAGTAAAGAAAGATATTTGCTTAATATTATAAACCAACATCTTATTGATGAAACACTAGAAACATTGTCCCTGAAATCTCTCTCTTTCACACACACACACACACACACACACACACACACACACACATACACACACATGCAAACATGAATGCCAGCCATATATCCTGCTTTGTGCAGGGTTGCAATGTATGTACCTAAAAATTAGAAAGAAAACCCCCGCCAATTTCATTTCCAAGTAAAGGTGGCCACATGACACAGTTCTAGCCAAAAATCCTGTAAGCAGAAAGCCCCTAAGAGGATCTTCCTTTTATACCATATACAACAATGAATCCCCAATGGATTAAGACAGAAGAAAACTGAGGTGGCTTTTTAAAATCCTTGAGTTGTGGTAAGATATTATAAGCATAAAAGGAAAGAAAAGAAATCACAAATATTTAATATATTTAGCTATTTTAAGTTTTAGAATAAATTTTAAAGCAAGAACACACAAAACACAATCAAATTCAAAAGGCAAATGAAATTTTTAGAAAATATAACAAAGGATTGACATTCTTCCTGTATGAAAAGTTAATATAAATAAACTAAAAGTTTTCATTACAAATGAAAATACCCATAATGAAATGTAGTGTCAAATAAAAGCAAGTCACACATGCTATAAAAACTATGCACATACACATAAGTGTACACATACACACATCCACATCCAAAAGGAAGTACCCCAGTATTGACTGTATCTATCTCTAGATTATGGGATTTGACTAATCCTTATTTTTCTTTTATTTCTCCATGATTTCCAAATTTGCTACCATAAAGATGCGTTTTTTTTTTTTAATCAGAAAAGGCATGCATAAAGTATTATATCCATAAAGTAATATGCATCAACCTAGATACCACATGAGTATCAAAGGGTTTAATTGCTGAAAATAGTCTCCAAGAAACTTTACATAAAAGTACAGAATGGAATAAATAAGATTTGCAATGCTTTTAATCATCACTGATTTTAGTTTGTCCGAGCTGACACCACAAATACCACAAACCGGTTTCAACTTAAACAACAGGAATTCATGGGCTCTCGGTTTTGAAGCTAGAAATCCTATATCAATGCATCAGCAAGGCCATGCTTTCTCCCGCAAAGTCTGTAGCCTTCTGGTACTGGCTACCCAAAATCCTTGGCGTTCCCTGGCTTTTCTCTGTCTCCTGCCACGTGGTAATGCCCTCTCCTTTTCTCTTCTGTTACTTCCGCAATCTCTTAATAAGGTCTCCAGTAATCAAGATGAAGGCTCACCCTGGTTCAGTTTGTTTGTCACACCTTAACTAAGAAATGTCCAATTTATAATGGATTCACACCCACAGGGATGCAGATTAAGAACATATGTTTGCACAAATATATTCTTGATTTGTACTATATATGTAAATATATATATTCTCTTCTTTCCTTCTGTCTCCCCCTGCCCCCCATTCTAGTTTTTAATGTTCTGTAGTTTTACACAAGATGAGATTTAGCCTTGGGTACTTCTTGCTGAAACTTTAATGCTTTGTAAATAAAATTGGATGTTTATTAAAAAAAAAAAAAGAGCCTGTGTTCATTGAGGTACATAATTCAACCTACCACATCACTCTATTGTACTAAATATACTCCCTGAAACAGCTACAGCTGTTCAATTTCCTCGAGCTGGAAGTTTACTCAAATCAAATTTCACATTTAACCTCACCAACACTCCTAACCATACAGGCTCCTAACTGTCTGGCACATGATAGGACCTTTAAGAGTCTACCATGAATAATGAATACTTTAGTCTCACACAAAATAGGCCCTCTTTTCTGAGCTAATTCAGAAACCACCCGTCTTTAGTCTCATTCTATCTCTGCCTATCAAGCGTGTGCCTCCATACCCTCTTGTCTTTCGATTTTTGAGCTTCATCTCTCGGGCTTTAATCCTTGTTGACGTGGCCTCTTCATGGAGAAACAGTGCATCGATGGCTTAACTAAAAACCTCCAATTCTTGAATATTATCCTCAGGAGTGGTTTTGATATCAGACAAGATTAGCTTCAGAGGTCCTAGCCAGTGAATGTGAATGGTGTGTTGGTAAATATTTAACAACCAACCCCACCTCCCAAAAATGTTTGTGTGCGTGTGTGGATGTATATGTGTGTGTATGCCTGTATGTATATGTATGTGTGCATGTGTGTGTATGCCATGTATGTCTTATTTCGCCAGCGCAGGGCTGCTGTAACAAAATACAGGAATTTGTTTCATGGTTTTAGAACTCCAAAATCAAGATGTTGGCAGGCCATGCTTCCTCTGAAATCTGAGCATTCTGGTAGTGGCCTGCCAGCAATCTCTAATTCAGTCTCTGCCTCCATCACATGGTCATCTGTCGCCTACTGACTAACCCAAATTTCCTCTGCTTATAAGGACTCTGGACATATGTATTAAGGCCCACCCTGACTCATTTTGGCCTCACCTTAACTAATAATATCTTCAAAGGCCTTACTTACAAATGGATTCACCTCCAGAGAACTAGGGATTAGGACTTGAACATGTCTTTGTGGGGGACATGATTCAGTCCATAAAAAATTGATATATAGATATACACACACAAATACACACACATTTATTATAACTGATATGAAGGATTTAATATCATAATTTGCAAATAATAATAAAATATACAATACTCTTTATTGTGCATTCTATATAGTCAGTTGAATCTCATTGAATGCCTTTGTTGATTTTTGCTGAATTCTATGTTAGCCAACCTACGGTTGTAATTGATGAGCAAGACTGTAGTTCTGATGTGAATGGTATTGGATATTTTCTTTAATAAGTCAGAAAAAAGTGAAACAAGAAAGATGCATGTAGGAACCTCACAGATTAGCCAATGATCTGAGTAACTTTGCTCAATTAGCTAATAGTTTTCAGAACTAGAAGACTAGTTCTTCAATTTTTTTGTGCTATTCCCACTGTACTGATTATAGTCATGGCATACTTTAAAGTTTAATATGCATTTTCTCCATCACTTTATAAAGCCTAGAAAATCAACAAACAATATATTAAGCTTGATTTGTAGTATTTTCCAGTTCCCATCAGGTAAATGACAAGGCTATCATGGCTGATTTCAAGCTACCAATGTGACATCACTGAATGAGGAGCTGGGAAGAGATGAGCTACGATCTTAGCACACCACTATATAGTTATTTCACCAAAAAGGTACAATAGACATAAATAACCCATAAATAACAGTAAAATGTAGTAAAATAATTAGGAAGTGATGAGATTTGAGTATTTATTAACTTTGTTTTAATAAAATGTATTTAGTTGACGTTTATATAAATTAATTACAAAAATTAATTTTTAGTAATGATTTGCAAGATTCCTGAAATGTTATTCTCATGAGCCAGGAGGAGCTGGCTCGAGCAAACTATTGGCCTTAGCTCTCTGTGTCCTCTAACTGTCTGTGATATACCATCATTCTTATACACGGGGCCAGGTTCTGGTCAATTACAGTAGCTAAGAAAAATAATTATCCTTTACTGAGTCTGTGCCAGGAACCATGTAAATGCTATACATACTTTATCTCTTTAACTCTTAAAACCAGTGAGATAAGTATTATTATTCCCATCTATAACAAGAAAACTGATACACATACCAACTAGAAAATTTGCCCAAGATAATACAGATAGCAAGTGATAAACTAGGATTTGAAACAGCTCTGTACCGCCAATGCCAATGCTTTTCTATACTATCTTCTTCTCAAGTCTGGAGATTCAGTGTCTGAGAATCCATTCATAAAAACATTGGGTTTTCATTCACCTATTCTTCAACATTCTTCCTTGATCCAATGACCAAATGGCCCTGGTATATACCTATTGTCCTGCTGAACCTGTTAATAGCATCCGCTTTCACTCTCAGAGGTATCCCAGGTGGGATATTAAATTATATGTTCCCCCTACACAAAGAAGACCCAGTACTGTGCCTAAACAGGAATTGAGGCAAGCTGTGGCTTGACCCTGATTCCAGTGGGCCCAAGGTATTGGCACTATATATGCAGCACCTATTCAGCTCATCTCCATCTTGTTAGATCAAGAGTCTGAACATTCACAAAGCCACATCTCCAAAAGATCTGCACATTCATGCCCATGTGTAAAGGGGGAAAATGTAAGAGAGCCTTTCAAACACAATTCCAGTAGCTAGAATGTCAGGTTATGCTTTTGACCTCTGCAATTACTTTCACTGAATTCCATACCTAAACATCATCATCATGAATAAATGATTGCTTCAAACCTGACCTCCTGTGAAGGCCTAATTCTAAGAGTCCTGAACACATTTCACAGCCACTATCTCCATGCCATGCCTGATATGTATGAGTTCACTTCCAGTGGAAGCCTACAAAAGGGGTAACCCCTCAAAATTATCAAGTTGATCTAGTGTCCCGTAGGATGTGGGGTCAACTACACTCAGTATGCAGATTTTACAAGCCAATACATGCTGTTCTAAGATTATTAAAAATAACTCAAGGGAGAGGAGGGTCAAGATGGTGGCAGAGTAAGGCGCTTCTAGAGTCAGCTCGTCCTGCTGTTCAGTTAGTAATCACCCAGAGCTATCTAAAGCACCTGTTTGGGGGCCCCAGGAGATGAGAAGAGTATCCTGCAACATCCTCGAAAGTATGGAAGGAGGAGACTTCCCATCTGCAGAGAAGATTCATGAGTAGAGCACTCCACACTGAGGAAGCCAGTGCACATGGTGCAAACTGCCTTGGGAGCTATTCCGTGGTTGGAGTTGGAAGCTCCACTTCCCAAAAATGGGGGAGGAAGAGATGGTTGGGCACCAAGTTCAGCTACTGATTGGTGAATTCGGCTAGCTAAAGTATAATCCTGGGAACAGCCAAAGTTTGAAACTGTACTAGTCGGAAAGAGGCTAGTAGCTGCCATTTTAACTCCACTCTTGGCCTGAGGGGAAGCAGGGCTGACTGAAAGTCACAGTGAAGTTAGGGGCTTGCTTCTTTCCACTAAGATCAGATTGCAGCCCTATTTTAGGTTCCAGCTCCACCTCTGGCAGGGAGGAAGCTGAGGGGACCTGCACCAGCCTCTCTGGGTAACTGCCGGTACTTTGAGCCCACACAGACTGAATAGTTAGGAGAGAAGCTGTGTTTCCTCGGCCACTCTGGGCAACTGCAAGCGTTTTCACCCCACACGAACTGGTTCATCGAGCACCTTCTATTCCATCTCCACCAATGTCCCCACCCCCCACCCCCCACCAATAAGATGTGGGGGCTGGTGTTTCCTCAGCCTCTCGGAGCAACTGCAGGCACTTTGGGCCTACACAAACTCGACTGTGGGGCATCTGTGGCTCCACCCAACCCCAATAGGGCACCTATTGGGACTGTGTTTCCCTAGCCTCTCTGGGCAACTGCAGGTGCTTTTGGCCCATATAGACTGAATAGTTGGACACTTGTAGCTCCTTCCCTGTCCCCAAGTAGGATAAGAGGGGAGCTGGGTTTCCTCAGCCTTTCCAGACAACAGCAGGCACTTTCGACCTGCACAGCCTGGACTGGTGGGTACCTGTGGATCCACCACCAACCCCAATAAGAAAGGAAGGAGCTGGTGTTTCCACAGCCTTTCTGGGCAATAGCAGGCACTTTTGGCCTGTACAGACTGAATTGGTGGGCACCTGTGGATCCACCCCCACCACCTGTAGGATAGGAGGGGGCTTGTGTTTCCTCAGCCTCTCTGAGCAATGGCAGGCACTTTTGGCCTGCACAGACTGGACTGGTGGATGCCTGTGGATCCACCCCCACCCCCAAATAGGAGTCGTCTGATGTCTCCACAGCCTCTCTGGGCAACAGCGAGTACTTTCGGCCTACAGGGACCAAACTGTTGGGAACCTGTGGATCCAACCCCCCCACCCGATAGAATAGGAGGGGGCTGGTGTTTCCTCAGCCTCTCTGGGCAATGGCAAGCACTTTTGGTGTATATGGACTAAACTGTTGGATATCAGTGGTTCTGTTCCCACCCTCTAGAGGGCTGAAGGGACAGTACTCTCAGGACAACTTCAGACACATTCATCCCACATGGATTACATTGTTGAGCACTCCAGAGGCTCCACCCTCACCCCTGGCAGGGATGGGAGGCAGTGTTACATCAGTCTACCTGGGCAACTGTGGTCATTTTAGACCTGCATGGCATAGATTGCAGCCCACGTGTGCAGCTCCATCCCTGCCTCAGACAGGGGAGGAAGGGGTGTAAACCTTCATCAGTCTCTCCAGGCAACTACAGACAGTCTTATCCTGCACAACTTGGATTATTACACACGGCTGTGGTTCTGTCCCTACCACTGGCAGAAGAGAAAGTTGGGAGAAGCTAAATCAATTACTAGGGCAATGAGGGAAGTTTCGGACTCCACAGCTTACAGCACCAACTACATCCTTGGCTCCTACTACACAACCAGCAAGGGAGAAAATGTAAGAAAGCTCTACACAAAAGAGAGAACCTGCACCCAGAATAAATATATCTAGTAAGCCCGATGCCAAGACACCTACAAAAAATTACAATCCATAACAAGAAACAGGAAGATAGGGCCCAGGTAAAGGAACAAGATAAGCCTCCAGATGACATAAAGGAATTGAGACAACTAATCATAGATGTTCAAACAAATCTCCTTAATAAATTCAATGAGATGGCTAAAGAGATTAAGGATTTAAGAAGACACTGGATGAGCACAAAGAAGAATTTGAAAGCATACATAGAAAAACAACAGATCTTATGGGAGTGAACGGCATTTTAATTTAAATGAAATTTAAAACTACACTGGAGGCATAAAACAGCAGATTTGAGGAGGCAGAAGAAAGGATCAGTGAGCTTGAAGACATGGCCTCTGAAAGTGAACATACAAAGGAAGAGGTGAAGAATGCAAAAAAATTGAAAAGGGTCTCAGAGAACTAAATGACAGTAAGAGACATGCAAACATATGTGTCATGGGTGTCCGAGAAGGAGAAGAGAAGGGAAAAGGGGCAGAAGGAATATTTGAAGAAATAATGGTAGAAAATTTCCCAGCCCTATTGAAGGACATAGATATATGTGTCCAAGAAGCAAAACTTACTCCCATCCCAATATATCTGAATAGACAAACTTCAAGACACATACTAATCAGAATGTCAAATGCCAAAGACAGAGAATTCTGAGAGCAGCAAGAGAAAAGTGATGCATAACAAATAAGGGATACCCAATAAGATTAAGTGCCAATTTCTCATCAGAAGCCATGGTGTCAAGAATGCAGTGATATGATATATTTAAGATACTGGAAGAGAAAAACTGCCAACCAAGAATCTTATATCTGGCAAGATTGTCTTTCAAAAATGAGGGTGAGTTTAAAATTTTCAAAGATAAATGGAAACGGAGAGAGTTTATAACAAAGAGACCAGCCTTGCAGGAAATACTAAAAGGTGTGATACAGTCTGAAAAGAAAAGACAGGAGAGAGAGGCTTGGAAGAGAGTCTAGAAACGAAGATTGTATCAGTAACAGTAACTAAAAGTGTCAAAAGAGTGGTGAAAATAAAATATGATGGATAAAACCCAAAAAAATATGATGGTGAAATAAGAACTGCCTTTACAGTGATAACATTGAATGTTAATGGATTAAAGTCCCCAATCAAAAGACACAGACTGGTGGAATGGATAAGAAAATATGAACCATCTATATGCTGTCTGCAAAAGACTCACCTTAGACGCAAGGAGACCAATAGACTGAAAGTGAAAGGTTGGAAAAAGATATTCATGCATGTAGCAACCAAAAAAAAAAAAAAAAAAAAAAAAAAAAAAAAAAAAAAAAAAAAAAAAAAAAAAAAAAAAAAAAAAAAAAAAAGCCAGAGTAGCCATATTTATATCAGAGGAAATAGACTTTAAAAGCAAAATTGTTCTTAGAAACAAGGAAGAACATTATATATTAATAAAAGTGACAATTCACCAGGAAGAAAAAACAATCATAAATGTATATGAATCTAACCATATTGCCCCAAGGTACATGAGGCAAACACTGACCAAACTGAACGGAGAAATAGATATCTCTACAATAATAGCTGGAGACTTTAATACACCAATTTCAGCATTGGATAGACTACCTGGGGAAAGGATCAATAAAGAAACAGAGAGCTTGAGTAATATGATAAATGGACTAAACCTAATAGACATATACAGAACATTGCACCCCAAAACACCAGGATATACATTATTTACAAGTGCTCATGGATCTTTCTCCAGGATAGACCATATGTTGGGTCACAAAGCAGGTCCAAATAAATTCAACAAGATCGAAATTATACAAAGCACTTTCTCTGATCATAATGGAATAAATGTGGAAATCAATAAGAGGCAGAAAAGGGCAAATTCACAAAAATATGGAGATTAAGCAACACACTCTTAAATAATCAGTGGGTCAAAGAAGAAATTTTGAGAGAAATCAATAAATATCTTGAAATGAATGACAATGAGAACACAACATATCAGAACCTATGGTATGCAGCAAAAGCAGTTCTGAGAGGGAAATTTATAGCCCTCAATGCTTACATTACAAAAGAAGAAAGAGATAAAATCAATGACCTAACCACACAGCTGGAGGATCTAGTAAAAGAACAGCTAACAAATCCCAAAGTATGTTGAAGGAATGAAATAACAAGGATCAGAGCAGAAATAATGAAATTAAGAACAAAAAAACAATAGAGAGAATTAACAAAACCAAAAGTTGGTTCATTGAGAAGATTAACAGAATAGACAAACCCTTAGCTAGACAGACAAAGAAAAAAGGAAAGAAGATGCAAATAAATGAAATTAAAAAATGAAAACAGGGACATTACTACCGACCCCACTGAAATAAAAGATTATCATAAGAGGATATTATAAACAACTGTATGCCAAGAAACTAGACAATGCAGATGAAATGGAAAAATTCCTGGGAACCTATGCTGACCCTAGAAGAAATAGAAAACATCAACAAACCAATCACAAGTAAAGAGATTGAAACAGTCATTAAACAACTCCCCAGAGTTAAAAGCCCAGGACCAGATGGTTTCACAGGTGAGTTCTACCAAGCATTCAAAGAAGATTTAATACCAATCTTACTCAAGCTCTTCCAAAAAACTGAACAAGAAGGAACACTACCAGACTCATTCCATGAAATCAATATCACCCGAAAATCAAAGCCAGATAAAGATATTATGACAAAAGAAATTAAAGACCCATTTCCCTAATGAATACAAATGCAAAAATCCTCAATAAAATACTTGCTAATCGAATCCAACGACACATTGAAAGAATTATTCATCATTATCAAGTGGGTTTTATAGAAGGCATGCAAGGGTGGTTCAACTCAAGAAAATCAATCACTGCAATACACCACATTAATAAATCAAAGAAGAAAAATCACATGATCTTATCAATTGATGCAGAAAAGGAATCTGACAAAATACACATCCCCTTTTGATAAAAATACTTCAAGAGAAAGGAATTGAAGGAAACTTTCTCAGCATGATAAAGGCCATATATAAAAACCCACAGCTAACTTTGTACTCAATGGTGAAAGAATGAAAACTTTCCCTTTGAGATCAGGAACAAGACAAGGATGGCCACTGTCACCAATGTTGTTCAATATAGTGCTACAGGTTCTAGCTAGAGCAATTAGACAAGAAAAAGAAATACAAGTCATCCAAATCAGAAAGGAAGAAGTAAAACTTTCGCTATTTGCAGATTATATGATCCTATACTTAGAAAGTCCCAAAAATCTACAACAAAGCTACTAGAGGTAATAAACAATTTCAATAGAGTATCAGGATACAAGATAAATACACAGAAATCAGTTGTGTTTCTATACAATTGTAATGCACAATCTGAGGAGGAAGTCAGGAAAAAATTCCATTTACAATAGCAACTAAAAGAATCAAATATTTAGGAATAAACTTAACCAAGGATATAAAGGACTTGTATTCACAAAACTACAATGCACTGTTAAAAGAAATTTTAAAAAGACCTAAATAATTGGAAGAACATTCCATGCTCATGGATTGGAAAGCTAAATATCATTAATATGTCAATTCTACCCCAACTGATATACAGATACAATGGAATCTCAATAAAAATTCCATCAGCATTTTTTAAACAAATGGAAAACACAATTATGAAATATATTTGGAAGGGTGAGGGGCCCTGAATAGCCAGAAACATCTTAAAAAGGAAAAGCGAAGTTAGAGGACTCTCATTTCTGGACGTTAAATCATATTACCTAGCTACAGTGGTAAAAATAGCATGGTATTGGCATAAAGATAGACACATAGACCAATGCAACTGAATTGATGGTTCAGAAACAGACCCTCACATCTACGGACAAATGATTTTTCACAAGCCTGTCAAATCCACGCAGCTGGGACAGAATAGTCTGTCAAAAAATGGTAGTGGGAGAACTGGATAACCATATCCAAAAAAAAGAAAGAGGATCACTATCTCACACCTTATACAAAAATTAACTCAAAATGGATCAAAGACCTAAATATAAAAGCAAGAACGATAAAGCTCCTAAAAGAAAATGCAGGAAAACATTTTCAAGCCCTGGTGGTAGGTGCTGCATTCTTTAACCTTACAGTGAAGCATGAGCAACAAAAGATAACATGGATAAATGGGACCTCCTTAAACTTAAACAGTTTTGTGATTCAAGGATTTTGTCTAGAGTTGAAAAGGCAGCCCACTCAATGGGAGAAGATATTTGGAAAGCACGTATCTGATAAGTGTTTGATTTCCATTCTATATAGAGATCATACAACTCAACAACAGAAGAGCAAGCAATCCAATTTAAAAATGGGCAAAGATTTAAATAGACATTTCTCCAAAGAGGAAATACAAATGACCAAGAAGCACATGAAAAAAAGCTACATATCACTAGCTTTTAGGGACATGCAAATCAAAATGACAATGAGATATCATCTCACACCACATAGAATGGCCATTATTAAAAAGAAAAACAGAATATAATAAGTGCTGGAGAGAATGTGGATAAATAGGAACACTCTTTCACTGTTGGTGGGATTGTAAAATGGCGCAGCCTTTGTGGAACACGGTTTGGCGGTTCCTCAGGAAGCTAAATATAGAACTGCCATATGATCCAGCAATTCCTCTAGTAGGAATATATCAAGAAGAACTAAAAACTGTGACATGAACAGACATCTGCACACTGATGTTCAGAACAGCATTATTCACAATGGCCAAAGGAAACAACCCAAGTGTCCATCAACCAATGAATGGATAAACAAAATGATGGAATACTATGCTGCAGTAAGAAGAAATGAAATTGGGACACATATGATAACATGGATTAATCATGAAGACATTATGCTAAGTGAGGCAAGCCAGACACAAAAGGACAAATATTGTATGGTCTCATTAATATGAATTAAATATGAAGAATAAACTCATGGAGTTAAAACCTAGAATGTAGGCTATTAGGAGATAAGAGGATGGTTAAGAAGAACTACTGATGCTTAATGTATGTAGAGTTTTAATTAACTTGACTGTAAAAGTGTGGAAATGGATAGAGTTGATGATAACACATTGTAGTGAGTAGCAGCTGCTTTGTAAATGGGATTGTGGCTGAAAAGAGTAGTCTAGGGATGTGAATGTCTATTGAAAGAAAGCTAGAGAATAATCTAGGGACTGAATAACACAGTGAACCCAGAGGTGGATGAAAATTGTGGTTGATGGTACAGATGCAAGAGTGTCCTTCTGTGAACTACAGCAGATGTACATCACTATTGCAGGGTGGTAGTTAAGTGGAGAAGCATGGGGAAAATACAATTGGTGTGACCTATGGACTGTGGTTAACAGCAATACTGTAATAATCTTGCATCTATGCCAAATAAGTACTGTGTTGATAATGGGGGGGGGTATGGAAAAAGTGCCAGATGTACACTGTGAACCATGGTTGGTGGTAATAGTCTAATGGTATTATCTCATAACCTGTAACAAATGTTCCACCACGGTGTGGTGTGTTGATGAAGGGTTGTTGTATGGGAATTCTACACATGTGCATGATTGTTTTGTAAGTTCACAACCTCTGTAATCAAAATATATTTCTTAAAAATAATATAGTGGGTTGGAGGAAAAATACACCAAATGTAAGATGGACTATAGCTAGTAGTAATATTTTGACGATGCTCTTGCATAGTTTGTAAAAAATGTTTCACAACAATGCAAGGTGTTGGCGGAGGGGTGATGTATAGGACCTCTGTATGATGTTATGCATTTTTATTTTGTAAGTTCACAACTTTTACTATACACTTACTGTTTACGTATGTTCAAGTATGAATGATCAACTTCAATAAAAAATTATTTAAAAAATAACTGAAGGGCGAGGAGGAAAGACACAAATAAAACAAAATTTGGAAAACCTTCAGTATTAATATTGAAAAAATATTATGGAGAAGCAAAAAAGATGCCATTTTAATTTCTTATTTGTAGATTAACTGTTTCTGCTTAAATCACGTATAAACTAAAGGTCATCTTCTTGCTTGCGCACATATCAATTAACACTTAAGCTTAAAAAGATATGAAAACAAATAATCTCCTTTTAAATCTTTTATATATTTTACAAGTAAAATATCTTGCATATTTTATAATCTTTCTCTACAAATAATGTCTTAAGAAAAAAAATGTTTAT
>JAQZBX010011466.1:0-16774 GCA_029593785.1 Cabassous unicinctus
CTTTACATGCATTTTTCCTCATATATCACCCTATTATTAACGCCTTGTACTAGGGACATACTTTTGTTATCAATCCTGAAAGAGAATTCTTATGTTTGTATTATTAATCACAATCCTAATGGCATAACATACGTCATTCTGGAGAATGATCCATGAGCACTCTAGAAGAATGTATATCCTGCTGTTTTGTGGTGCAGTGGTGCATTTATCATATTATTCAAGACCTCTATTTCCTTATTGATCCTCTGTCTAGATGTTCTATCTATGGCTGAGAGTACTGTATTATAGTTCCCCATTATTATATTGTAGCAGCCTCTATTTTTCCTCTCAGTTTTGCCAGTATTTGCCTCTTGTATTTTGGGGTACCTTGGTTAGGTGCATAAATATTTATGATTGTTCTTTCTTCTTGGTAGATTGACACTTTTCTAAATATATAGTGACCTTCTTTGTCTCTTATAACAGCTTTGCATTTAAAGTCTATTGTGTATGATTAGTATAGCTACCCCAGCTCTTTTTTTGGTTACTATTTGCATGGAATATCATTTTACAACCTTTCACTTTCAACCTCTTTGTACCCTTGGGTCTAAGGTGAGTCTCTTCTAGACAACATAGAGATGAATCATATTTTTAAATCCATTCTGCCAATATGTGTCTCTTAATTGGGGAGTTTAATCCATTAACATTTAGTGTTATTACTGTAAAGGCAATACTGACTTCAATCATTTTATCCTTAAGCTTTTATATGTCATATCCTATTTTTGTTTCTCATTTTACTCTTTTAATTACTCTCATTAATAATCTTCATTTCTGCACTCTCCTCCACAGCTCTCTTTCCTGTATTTTTCTTTCAGCATGAAGAACTCCATTTAGTATTTGCTGTAGGGCAGGGCTCTTGTTGACGAATTCTCTCAGTTTCTGTTTATCTCTGAATATCATAATCTCTCCCTCATTTTTGAAGCACAGTTTTGCTGGATACAGAACTCTTGGCTGGCAGTTATTCCTCTTTCAATACCTTAAATATATCATACCTCTGCCTTTTTGCCTCTATGGTTTCTGATGAGAAATCAGCACTTACTTTTATTGAATGTCCCCTATAGGTGATGGATCACTTTTCTCTTGCTTCTTTCAGGATTCTTTCTTTATCTTTCACATTTGACAATCTGTTAAGTATGTGTCTTGGAGTAATTCTGTTAGGATTTATTCTGTTTGGAGTATGCTGTGCTTCCTGGACATGTACATCCATGTCCCTCATAAGAGTTGGAAAATTTTTGGCCATTAATTCCTCAAACACTCCTTATGCCACTTTTTCCTTCTCTTCTCCCTCTGGGACACCTATAATGTGTATGTTTATGTGCTTCACACTGTCATTCAATTCCCTGAAACTCTGCTCAATTCTTTCTTTTCTTTTTTTCTCTGTTCTTCTATCTCTGCGATTTTAGATGTCCTATCTTCTAATTCACTAGTTCTTTCTTCTGCCTGTTCAAATCTACTGTTGTGTAATTCTAGTGTAGCTTTAATCTCTTCTATCATGCCTTTCATTACCATAAGTTCTGTTATTTTTCTGTGTATGTTTTCAATTACTTCTGTATGCACACCCAATATCTTCTTACTATCATTTATCTTTCTTCATCTTCTTGAATTGATTTAGGAGATTTGTTTGGACATCTTTGATTAGTTGTCCCAAATTCTGCATTTCCTCCAACTTTTTAATTTGTTCCTTTGACTGGACTATATCTTTCTGATTTTCAGTATGCTTTGCAATTATTTGCTGATATCTAGGCATCTGATTAGTTTGATGAGTTTACTCTGATGTTTGGTTCTCTCACTTGCCAATGTTTTATTATTGTTTGGCTTTGTGTTAAGGCTCTTCTTTGACACTTGGTTCAGCTTATTCTAAATCTTTCTAATTTCTCATGTTTAACTGATCAAAAGCAAGCCAGGGGCCCATGAAGTATGTACAGACCAGTTCTAAAGAGCCAGTTCCTCTGCATCAGCCGCTCTGTCTCCCCACTCTGCTCCTTCCTGGATGTTGTACCATGGTATCTGGGCCTCCTGAGTCTAAATACCACCATCTTGCTTCCCTCTGCACCCACCTGTACCCACCTACACCCAGTGTGGCCTCCCTTACAAACCACCCATGCCACTTCCCCAGCACCCGGAGAGGCCTCCCTCATGGGCCACCTATGCCACTCCCCTCCCCCTGCACCTCCACCACTACCTTGGCACCTAGCAGGGCTTCCCTCATGGGCTGCCCATGCTCCCCACTCCCCTTGCACTGCTTCACTGGCACCTGGCAAGCCTGCCTGTCTTCTTACCATTTCCAGAGGATGAGTGGGCTCTGCAGCTCCCTACTTCACCACCATTAATCCTTTCAGAATATTTTAAATTAAGTTTTTCTTGACATCATTTAAGGTGATATGCTGAGCTAACCTTATATTCCTACTCATGAATACAAATAAATTGTATATTTATCTTTCTTTTTTATTATACTATAATGGATGCAATATAAAAATTTATGCCTGAGTGTATTGTTTTGAAATCTTTAATTTTTTCTCATGATCCTTTGCTGTTTCTTTCCTAAGGAGGAATGGTTAAACTTGGTAACCTAGACACTGTTCTGGGAAACCTGGGGGTTGAACTCACAAAAAAGGAATATGAAGATCTGACAGAAAGTCTGCCGCTTAGTGGTGAACATTGTAGATGACAACAGGTCTTAGGAATTTACATTTGTTGATTTGTATAAGAAATTACTATTAACTAATATATTTGTTGGAAGAAAGAAAACAGCATTTTAGTTAGGTGAGGAAAGAAGCCCAACCTAATTTAAAAACAGATCATATATTATTTTGTAAGTTAAACTTCTATTTAAAAAGTCAACCTCAAATTATATAATGGTTAGACACAGTAGAACTTTATTTTGCTCTCCCATAGAAGTCCAAAGTGAGAATATTTTGGTTGGTGGTCATTAATTCTTCTCCATTCAGTGATATAAAGACCCACGTTCCTTCTAACTTGAGGCCCCTTCTAGGACCTTATATTGCTTGTATCCAGCTGATGGGATGAAGAAGACATTAAGAAGCAGGGAAATGTTTCAACATACCATATGCACAACCATTCCTTATTTGAGAACTAGTCACATGTCTACACCTACATGCAAGGATAGGGAGAGGCTTAGACATTTTTTCTGCCTGAGTATCCACTTCCATGTACAGATCAACTTGAAAATAGGAGTATTGGTAGACAGTTAGCTGTTTCTACAACAAAGCCTAACTCTCAATTTTCAGAAATAACAACAATTAAGTTTTAAGATAGAGTATGTCTCTTTGTTTCAGAAATCCATAGCCATCAACATCTTTCCCTTTGTGTTCTTAGCATTGCTTAGAAAGGAATCAAGACCACTATCAAATTAGGAATTATACATGGAGCAGAATACAAGTATTGGGAATTGGAATAAAAGAGTGAAGGAGACTCCATTTTGGTAGTGTCTTAACTAAAGGGTTATTCTTCAGTCAGTTCTATACTTAAATGACCGTTACTCATTTTTGTTACGCATTTTACCAGGAAAATATTTTCGTATGCTGAAGACTTCCAAATCTTCAGCTTATAGTTCTCCTTTCCATAAAAGATTAATATATCCTAAACTCCTGTTAAACTTTCTTATTTCCACCATATTTAAAATGGGTTTCATAGTTTCCAGCCATAAATCAGGTTCTCTTTCAGTAGGTGGCACCATATTTTCCCTTCACACAAGCTAGAATGTTTTATAGTATCCTTTACTCCTCACTCTCCCTATCTGCCTAGAGCCCATTAATTTCCAAATCAACTCATCTCTAACTACAGGTTATATCATTTTTACTCCATCTTTTCTAGAGTTATCAGAGTGCTCTCTCTAAAATGTAAAAATTACTATACCACTTTCCTGCTTAAATCCCTTTTGTGGCATGCCATTTTCTACCACCAAAAACAAAAAAAAAAGTCCAAGTTCTCTCATCCAAGCATGTTTATAGAAGGTTCCCCAGATTTTGGTCATTGACTTCTAACCTTATCTTTTACTATTCCTTTCCTATCATTTTATTCTGCAGCTGCACTGAAATGTCCAAAACCCCAGTTGGGTATGAACAGCATTCCAGGGTTGTAGCAGGAATGTCACCTAACTCACTGAGTAGAAACATTTCCCTCTCCATTTCCTTAATGAGAAATGTCTGTTTATATATTTGTCTCCCCATCAGAGATTGAACTACTTGAATTCACAGTCTGTGCTAATTTTATCACCTGCTGGAATATTTCTCAATGCCTAGCACAGTGCCTGATATTTAGCAGAGTATTAATAAAAAAAGTTTCTTGCACAAAAATAAAAAGAATTTTCTTTGTCATGTAATGCTTATTTTATAGCATCCTATTGCCTATCCTCCCCCATCTCATACCACACCTTGACACAAAACATATCCACACTCTTATAACTTGAATATTTATACTCTTCTGAAAAGACTCAGTATCAGCTCAGGCTTGACCTTCTCCAGACCTATCCTATTCTCCCTGCCCTCTTTCTTTATATAGTTTCATTATATACTAAAGATGTCTGTACCATTGCACTTACACCATATTATATTACAAATAGAAGCCCTTATATCATAGTCCTATTAATAAGTGAGAGCTGCATTTAAGCAAGAACCCTACCTCTTTGGTTATCGCATACCCATTATCTAGTCGTCCCTTTCACTTACTTAGCAGCCTTCAATGGTTGAATGAATAAGGGGAAAATCGACCAAAGTATATGAGAAAAAATTTAATAGCTGCCTCTGATTGGAAATGGAAAAAAATTAACAATTGCCTAAAATATATGCTCACCCTCTGATTTCAAGCCAAACCACAAACATCCCTAGAAAGCCTCAAATGGCTAAAAAGCAATCAAATGAAACTAATTTAAATCAAATCAACTAGGATATTTCCTAGTCATCTTCATCAGTTAACTATATTTTCATGTAACAAGCCAAACACAGCATTGTAGGATATAGTTTTATTTTGTTGCCTATTAAAAATCCTTAATTCTTAAAGAATCTTGTAACCAGTTGCCATCTAGACAAGTCTTAATTCCAGAGTGGAGAAACTGGCTCCTATACAGACTACAGATTTAGTCTTAGGTTTCTTCCTTCCCCTTGCACACTCAACTTGTCTGTCACTTCCCATTCCAGCCTCATATCCTTCAAGTCCTAGTCACTGGGTATCTCTACTTTGACTACTATTTACTTAATGAGACCCGTCATCTTCTCATTATACTGAAAAGAGTCATCCATCAATTTTATGAATCCTTAAGGAACTGGGGTTACAATTGTGCAAATAGCCTTCCTCTTGTGAGCCTTTCTTCTACCTTGTTTATGAATATGAATTTGGGAGTCACGATCAGCTTCATGGTGCACAACCAGTACAGTTGTCAGGGCCCAAGGTCAGAGAGTGCCATGCTTGAGGTTTAATGCTCTGCTGTTGCTGTCTTGAAATTCTTCATAATTTTATCTTTTAATTTGTGTGTTTGTTGGAAAATAGATGTCCTGAGGACTTAGAGCCTTTGCTGAGGCTAGTTCCTGCCTCTTTTTATTTCCCCAGGATTGGTTCTCTGTTAATTGCTCTACATCCCTTGGCATAGTAGACCTCTCTTTTCCTGCCTCTTCCTAGCAACCACTGCTGCCCTCCATCCCCAGTGGGCACCTGGGTATCTGTACAGGGAGGGTTAGCATTGGACACATGTACCAAAAAGAGTCTTGAGGCATGACCTGGTGACCACCATCTGACTCTAGACTGACAGCGCCCTCACACATTTGGCAGGGCCAAGCTTCTTGCCCACCCCAACCAGGTACCTAACATATCACACATGAAGGGTACATTACTCATGGGAGTAGCTCATATGCCATGAGTTGGGGCAATGTGTGCACAGAAATGGGAGATACCTGGACTCATCTGGCAGAAGGCACTATATGAAACCCTACTTCAGGTGGACCCCAAGCAAGGTGAGGCATAAGGCCTGTGAGGATCTTCATTCACCCAAGAGTGTTTCATAATCAAGAGACAGCAATATTAAATTGACTTAAAAAGAACAATAAGCACCATGAAAGTTTAAGGAAAATATAATGGAGAAAAGGAAAACATTTTTCCTGTGTTTTTGACATGAAGTCCCAAAGATTTGCTCTGTAATGCCCACGAAATTATCTAGCTGACCTGAAGGGGTTTCATCAGTCTTTCCTGATAGTGGAAGAGTTCCCATGTTTCCATAACTCTTCACCTTCTTTGTCTCAAAAAGATGTAAATGTAAAAATATTTATACAAACTTTATAGATATGTTGGTAACAAAAGATTGAGAACATCTATACATATTGCCAGCTGTGATGGATTGAATTGTGTTCCCCAATTTGGATGTATTCTTGGTCTTGAGCCACACTCTTGTGGGTGTAGACCCATTGTAAATAGGACCTTTTATTTTGTTCTTATGCCAGTAAAAAATAATTTATTGGGAAATGGGGGGAAAGAATAGAGCTTGCTGAGAAATGGGAGAGAAGGATGGAAATATGCACCAAGATTTGATGCAGGCACCTCTAGGCAGAGAGGGTCAGGACCTTTTGATGAGGTTATTTTTAATGTGTGGCCAATTGAATCATTATAGATCTTAATCCTATTACTAAAGGCCTTATAGAGAAGGGCCACAGACTGAAACCCATGGAAGAAGCCAGAAATCCATACAACCTGGAGGATAAAGGAGAAGACATTGCCATGTGACAAAACAGCCAAGGACCAAGGATGACTGACAGTCAGTGCTAGAACACCACAGTCTCTGGGGAGAAAGCATCACCATGCTGATACCTTGATTTTGGATTTATTCTAGCCTCAAAACCATATGTCAATAAATTTCCATTGTTTAAGCCAACCCATAGTTTGGTATTTGTTTTAGCAGCTGTGAAACTAATATACCAGACTTTCTAAGTTACTGGTTGAAATAACTAAAGAAAAGTATTAGTAAAGGACAAAGTGAAAAACGGTATCTCTCTTTCAGCATAAGTCCTGGGAAGAACTTTGTGTTTGTACTAGAAGTAAGGGCTGCCAAAGAACCAAATCAACACTGTTAGCATTCTAATGTTCCTACAAGCCTAATACTTAGAGAAAGTACTTTTCTTGACCTAATCCTCTACCATAGAAAAAATTCTTGTCATTATTACATATAAATTTTTGGTTAATTCAATAAAATTGTGGGTGGAATCTATTTTTTAATTTAGATGCTTTGTTTATAATATCATCCATATCCTAATTATGAATTTTCTTACAGCTAATGGGAAGATTGACCTCAATACGTTGATGGAGGCAGTGGAAACTATTACAGGTTAATTAGAAGTTACTAAAAACTACTTAGCTACTATTGTCTTAAGTAACTTAAAAATTAAGTTACTATTGCCTTAATTCTTTATAATGAATTATTTTTATACAGTCCCATCATTCCTTCATTCCTTTGTTATCTGTCACTTTTCTTTTGTATTGATGAAATATTTGCATGTAATTGCCTGAAATTGTACCTTAGAGTATTTGCATTTTAGCACTAAAATTTCAGGGCAATGTGTGGTAGTAAAATTCTTTCATTTATGGAATTCTTTCCCAACAATAGTAACTATTCCTAATTCCTGATTTTAAAAGTCAAAATTAAAATTAGCAAAGCAAATGATAGGGCAAAACTTTTACAAAGACAATGATTCTCTTATCATTTAGAGATTAGAAGAATAGTATCTTGAAAATATTTGCATCACATACTTATAATACCCTAATTTATATCATGTAAAATGCATCATATGTCTATCATTTTACTAAGAGTAAGGAAATAATTCTATGACAGTCATTGATAATGTTGGACAATTCTCATTGTATGTTTCTCTCATACAATTATTGTAGCTGAAGCTGAATAGACGTCAATAATTTTTTCATGTTTTTAGAGATATGAGTCTTTTCTCAATGTATCTATCTGTCACCATTTTGATTGTGTTGAAGGGGGAGAGATTGATGTCAGTGATGTGGAAAATGTTCTGGAAAAAATAGGAGTAACATTCACAGACAAGGATCATGTGGAGCTGGTAAAAAATCTGCCAGTTAATGGTAAGCATTTAAGTTATCAATATAGGATTTCAGGAATCATAAACTCTCTTGTTTTGTTTGTGACAACTTGTATATGCATTCTAATTTGATAGCATAGAAAGAAACACTTTCAAAATCATTTGGAATGCATTATCAAATATATATATGCATACGTATATGTGTGTATATAAAATAATGTAAAGATGCACTCTAGTTTGTTAACATGAGTTACATGGAAACCTCTATCTACAGCTGTAGGGGCTGAGAAAGGAGAGAGAAAAAGGTGAGGAAGGGATTCAAGAAAACAAAAGCAAAGAAAAGAAGGCTGGACTTAAAAAGCACACCTATGTATGATACAATCCAATTTCCACATTTATATAAACTTATGAAGTTTTATGATTATAATAGCTTTTAAAGAAAAAAGAAAATGAATTGTTAAGGTTTTACCTTAAAAGGAAATCTCCTAAATATCTTTTAGTTTGTAATTCAACTGCTTCATTATTCACAAATACTGCCATCATGATTAAGAATTACTTTTTGTAACCCATTATTCCAGACAGAGGGAATTCTAAGGGTAAACTGGAAATTATGTGAAAGAGCAGAAACAGGAAATTAAACAGATGGAAATGAATATTAAAATAGGAGTGTGCTAAAACATTGTAGACTGCCAGCATAACATTTTTAGGTGCCAACAGGTTGCCTCCTTTTTAAAAATTTTAAGGTAAATTGGAAATTTTCTAGGACAAACTGCAGATCCCTTTTACCTTAAGTTATAATGTTTAATGCCTTGGTGAATCTCAACATCACGTGTGCATGATCTAATTTATTTGTTTCTTGTAGCTAATAGAAAAGTCTACATGAATAGATTAATGGATGTTTTGAAATCTCTTAAAGGTAAGTGAAAAGCATAATGAAAAGCCAAATGAACCTGAGAGACATATACATACTGTTTCCTAGATATTAAATTGTAAATCTTGCCAAAATGCTGAAATATTGATGCCATTCCTAATTTCCAATAAAAATTGGCCATTAACAAAGTACATTGGATTTTTTAAAGAATTTTCTCCGATTTGGCAGAAAAGAAAATAAAGTATTTCTAAACAGTGAAACTATGGGAACATTGTTCAGGGAATTTAGTTGGGAGTTTTTCAACTAATTTGGAAAGGTAAACAAATATAAACCATCTGATTGATGAAAAGTATTCACTTCCTTTCTCCCTTGCTGTGAACTGTTAAATAGTGACATAACGTCTTGTTACATATATGCTATATAAGCCTGTCACCAAGATTCAACTAAGGAAAGAGGTTCTGTTTTTAACTCGATTATAGAGTCAAAATTTGTACTCTGGGGCCTTGATCTTCTTGCTGAAAATGATAACCATAATACTGAGAAATTAAGAGCTTTGGGTCCATCAGATTTTGCTCACAATCTTCTCATTTTCCCAAGGAGGGACTATTGATGTCAGTAAACTGGACTGTGTTTTGAGAAGCATGGGATTGAATCTCACAGAAAAAGAAATGAAGGATCTGAAATCAAACCTGCCCTTTAGTGGTGAGCTCTGTTTAAGATCTTTTTAAACTACCCAGGAAGACCTGGGATTTTGCACAATCATCAATTAATCAACCCACTCAGATATTTATTTGGCATAGGTAGGCATTTAGAAAAATGTATAAAAGAATCCAGAAAGCAATTAAAGACTAATTGTTATCTTATTTTCACTAGTTTAGGATATAATTTATTTCACTTGAATCCTAAGCAGGAATGAGAGTTTGTTCAGATTCACTACCAGACATGGCAAAGTTGGGGGAAGAATATAAATTAGAGGACAGAACACAGTGCAAATACAATGGAATAAAGTTAGAGAAAAAAAATACAAAATGACAATGAGAAGGAAATAATACTCAAAGTAGGGAATGATTTAAATGCTGCCAACTATCCATTAAAATTTTCGTTTCCACTGCTATTAATCCTACTTCATTCAGTCAATTACCATTAGCCAAGAAGACAGAACAGGACAGGAAGGAATAGCAAGTCTGATACACATCTTCTTTTCCATGAAGCCATAACAGGACCCCTGTAAACTTATCATAATGAAAGAGTCATAAAAACAAGCAAGTAATATTCCCTCTCTGAAGCTGTAAGATTTCCCCCTTAGGACAAGCTCCATGATCCAAGGGCTATTGTTTTGGGCCTTGAACTGCCTCTTACTGAACTGAAGACACACTCAGAAGAGCATAGAATCACAAAGTAGTTCCATCCCAAGTGAACAAAACAATGAATGTTAACCTAGGAAAATACCTTGAGCTTGATAGCCATGGTAATATATTTTCATTGCTGTAAAATATCCCATTCTGGGAATAAACCACAGTTTATTTTTACCTTTTATCATTAATGACCATTTAAATTGCTTTCAGTTTTTCACTATTACAAACAATCCTGCCAAAAAGCAATCGTGTACATGCCTCCTGCCTCCTGGTGTGCATATCAAAGATTCCCTCTAGAATACACACACACACACACACACACACACACACACACACACATGCCTAGAATTGATGCATCATAGAATAGGCCAAAAATCACCTTTACAAAGATAATGCCAAACTGCAATGCACAATTTCATCAGCAGTATTCAAGAGTTCATGTTGATTTATATTCTTTACTATAATTGTGTATAAGTATGTATGCATGTTTTTTTTTTAATTTTTTAATTACCTACAAAATTTACAGGGAAAAAACAATGCCAAATATATAGAATACTGTCTTGGGACTTTTTAGGAGCAGAGGGTTTTATTGCTGCAGTTCAAAGAATAAAATTTATATATGTGAAAGCCAAGATAGACACTTTTTAAGTTAAATGGCTCCCTTGTTTAAAAGTTTTTGTACTGTTATTGGATTTTCAGGTTTATGTTAAATGAAATTTAAAAGATTGCTCATGAAATAATTTAAACCTTTTCAAAATCTTCTTATAAACATGTAAAAACCCACCTCCAGTACTTTAAAATATTTTCAGCAATCCCATTGGTTTTGTTTTAAGGACTCCAATAGTACATGTGGCTATTTCCCATACATAGTACGTCATTAACACTCTCTAACAGTGAGAAATGTAGAATCTAGTTTGCTGTACCGTTCCCATGTTATCCTTGTGATGGGGTAGGAGGCTCAATTATACCTGTGCCATACTAGGGTAACAGTATGTCTACCACAGTATAAAATCCAATTATCTAAAACAATATAACTATCAAATTCCTAGACAATACATAATTTATATCTGAATTTGTATATTCAGAAGCCTTTGTAGTGTTCTTAAAATTATTTTTAAAAATGTAAAGTATATTTAGCATTAAATGAAAACAAGGAAATGAAAAACATAACCATAATAGTGACTGAAGTATAATATCTGGTTAAACAAAAATTATTTCTCAAAACATCTATAATTTCTTACAACATAATGGAGATGAGTTTCCCTTATCAGATTGAGGTTAGCCTGAGGGAAACTCACCTCCATTATGCATGCATGTTTTTCCACTTCTAGTCAATCTAATGTTATCTCATTGGAATATAAATTTTTTATTATATTGTGCAAATTATTTGAAAAAATTGCAAACTCTTATTGTTAATATGGGTTTTCTCTAATATGAGTGACTATTCATGATTTTGCTTCTTAGTGAGGGGGCATTATTGTCATTTTCTTATTTATCCTTAGTCATTCTTTATGTATTCTGGATAATAATCTCTTACCTGTCCTAGGTCTCACAAGCATAATCTTTCAGTGTTCGGTTTTTGTTTCGTGTTTTTGGTTTTTCTTTTTATAGTGTCTTCTGAAGAATAAGAATATTCAATATTTACATCTAATTTATCATTAATTTTCTTCATGGCTTTTGCTTTTTGAATATAATTTTAAAATGCCTTCCATCCCATGGTAAGAAAGATTTTTAAAATATTTTCTTCCAAAATATTTCAAGTCTGCTTTAAGATTTTAAGTCCTCTCTACATTTTGATTTTATATATGGTGTGATAAAGATGTCCAATTTCATTTTTTCAACGTGGGTAACAAATTATCTTGGCACCATATATTGACTTCTGTTTTTACCTTTGTTCGCTAATATTAAATGCAACCACTGTTATATATCAAAGTTCCATAAATGCATGGGCCTATTTCTGGCCTCTCTATTCTAGTCCACTGATGTGTTTGTCTATATCTGTGATGATACCACCCTATATTATTATGGTTTCACATAGATCTTGATATCTGTTAGAGAAATTGCCATCACAGTATTACTCTAGTTCAAGTGTCTTGCTTATATTTCACCATTTCTTCTTCCATATAAATCCTAAGATCAGCTGTCCATGTTCAAAAATCACCCAGTTTGGATTTCATTGAAATTACATTAATTTTATAGAACAATTATGATAGTTTAACCCTCTTGTGTCTTCATATCAAACTGCATGGGAAATCTGCCCATATGTTTAGATGTTTTTAATATCTTTTCAAAGGTTTAATCAATTTTGGCATACAGGTCTTACATACCTTTTATTAACATTATTCCTGTGTATATTGTAGAGGTTGTTATTATTGTAAATTACATTTTTAAAATTATTTTCTATTGCCAGTGTATAGAAATGAAATAGATTTTATACTGCTCTTATACTGAATTACCTTGCTAAACACTTATTTATTTTAAAAATTTGTCTGTAAATTGTTTTGAATTTTTATGTATACAATAATGTCATCTCTGAATAACCATAGCTGTGTTTAATCCTTTCCACTTGTATAGTTTTTCATTAATTTTCTTCATACTGCATTGAACAGGACATTCATTAAAAATGAAATGAAACCATTGAGAAGTGTAAGGAAGAAACAAATATTATTATTGCTAAGTGACCCCAAAATTCTACAGAGAAATTGACATAATAAGATTGCTGGATACAAAATTTTAAAAATCCATTTCTATACACCAGCAATAGTTATAAAATGAATTTTTTTAAATGACACAATTTATAATAGCATAATACCTAGATATAAAGCTTAAAAATATGTGCAAGATGTATATTTAGAAATATATAAAACTTTATTGAAGCACATTAAAATATAAATAAATAAATGGAGAGAAATTATGTTTATGGATCAGTAGATCCCAAATTATATAGATGTTAATAATGTAAGGCCAATTGATTTCCCAATAGATATTTCCCTGTGCTCTAATAAGATTTTTGTAAAGTTATAAAAAAGAGCAAAGAAGAATCAGCCAAATAATCTTGAAGACAAACAATGGTCAGGAACTTCCTCTACAAGATATCAAATCTATTATAAATATATAATAATTTAGACAGTAAGGCATAACTGCAAAGATGGTTAAATAGATAAATTGACTAGAACACAAAGCCTATAAAATGACCTAAACATAATATTGTATCTCCCCTATATTAGCATAAGTTGAATGCAATGTAGTAACAAAAAAAGAAATCAAAATTTCAAAGGTTTGCAACAACAGAGGTTTATTTTTTACTCAGCTGCTGCTCTGCTCCACAGTTTCCTACTCTAAGATCTAGGTTTAAGCAGAAGTTCCTATCTGGAACATCCTACCTAATGTCAAAGGGTAGGAGAGATGGCAAAGCCAAACATTGGCTCCTAATATGTCTGCCTAGAAATGTTACATCTTTTTAACTAAAGCATGTCAAATGATCAAGACAGACGCTGATGAGCAAAAAGTGTAATCTACCTGTGCAAGGGGAGCATTTCATAAGTCCCATCAAATTATGACATTATGCTCAATATCTGGGCATATCTCAATATCTCAAGACAGTCTCTGTATATGCTTCTGCATGTGTTTCCTCTTGACCAGGAGACCTGTAACACAAAACACAAACAAATAAGTTATCTCTACATTGTCCCCCCAACATATCCTAAATACAATGGTGGAGCAGAAACAGAATCACTATTATAAACATTGTTATTATGAAGTAGGAAATATAGAAGGCATTATTAGTCTAGGTCATAGTAATTCTGAAATCCTACAGAACACACATTGCAAGGGGCCTCTAATCTGAGGATAGAGAATGGTTCTAGAATTGGAGTCTTCCTCTCCTTTCTGTAAGTAGCTTCCCAGTCTACTCTTGAATCTTGGCTTTGGCATCAGTGAGATCCCACCTTTTTCATTCTCCTTACTATACCTGAAAAACACAATGAAGAATATCCCATTCTTGAGGGCTGGGCAACTTTTTTAGCCTTCTTGCCTATAGCAGGTTGGGGGCCCAAACATCATTTTAAGTCATGAACAGAGTATCTTTTAGTTCAGGCTTGTATTAAAATTCCTTGGCTTTTTATCTGTTTGATTCCAATTAGCTCCATGTGCCAATAGACACATCCACAGTTCTTTCTGAGATGTGCCTCTCATTAGATTTAATGACAGGTCTCTGTAGCTTATTGTGAATCCTTGGGGAAAAGCACAATCTTAGATGCTTCTTCTTGAATTATTTTGACAAACAAAGTATTTAGTGGGCACCACATTAATCAAATCTGAGGTTTTAACAAAAAACATAATGGCCACACCCTTGACTTGGTCTTTGCCAGAGGCCTTTGCTTTAAATAGCCATTGTCACTCAAAGAAATTCTTGATTCTAATTTTTTTATTGTGTTAGGGATGGGAAACAATTGCATCTTTCAACCACACGAGATAAAGAATTTTTGGATTCTCTCTGCTCTTTTTCATCCCTGCTTATCAGCCAGCCTATTGTTTCCTGAGTTCATATATTTTTTCTATTAACCTGTCCAATGCATCCAATATCAATCAAGTCATTCTGGTAATAATATAGTTCCTACTCGCTTCACTTACAGCACAAGTGTTTTCAATACATTATCTGCCTTCCAAGTTATTTCAGGTGACAGGCTCACCAAGACCAAGATGATGAAAATACAAACTATAGACTAAGAGAAAATATTTGCAAACCATATATCCAATATGATAAAGATTGGATATTGACTATATACAATGAGCCATCAAAATTCAACAATATATAATACAGACAATCCAATGAGAAAATGGGCAAAGGCATGAGCAGACTTTTCACCATATAGATGGCAAATTAGCTCATGAAAAGATGAAAAGAAACACAATGACATATCACTAGACACCTATCAGAATGGCTAAAATAAAAATTAGTGACAACACCAAATGCTGAAAAGGATGCTGGAGAAACTGGATCATTTATACTTGCTGGTGGAAATGTAATATGGTATAACCATTCTGGAAAATAATTTGGCAGTTTCTTTAAAAAGTAAACATGCAAATACCATATAACCTAGCATTTGTACCTCTGGATATTTATTCCAAAGAAATGAACATTTATGTTCATGCAAAAACCTATACATGATTGCAGCCAAAAACTGGAATCAGCTTAGCTGTTCTTCAACAGGTGAATGGTTAGACAAACTCTGATACATCTATATTGTGGAATAATTTTCATCAATAAAAAGAAATAAATTATTGATACATTCAACAATTTTGATGAGTCTCCAGAGAATATGCTGTACTAAAAAAGCCAATTTTGAGGTGACATCATAAAGATGGCAATGTAAGACACCCCCAAGAACATTTACCCTTAGAGAAAGCTAAATAAAAGGGCAGATTCAACTTCTTTGGAGCTCTGGAGGATGATAGAGGCTAGAGAAAGACTCCACAAATGGTGAATCAAATTTTTTTAAAAATTTAAAAAGGGGTAGGAGAGCAGCATGACCTGCCAGTCTGGACTCCTCCCCATGCATGGTCCAATGTAGTTTAAGAGACACACAGTGGCAGCAACATTTTGGCCCAGGCAGGTGACCAAATAGGCATCTACAGCAGTGACTTAGAATCCCATGCACATTCAGGCAAGAAACCGGCCACAGAGCCCCAAGGCAGGGCCCTAGTAGTCAGTGTGCCTGTGTGCGCATACAGAGCAGTCCCATGGAAATCAGAGTGACCCACTGTGGAACAAATGACACACTCCCAACCAGCTTCATAATTGCTGGTGCACCTAAACAAAAAAAATTAGATGTTTTGAACAGTGACCCCATGTGACTTTGTAGGTCAGGATCCTCTAACATGGAAGTTACTTGAGAGAGAAAAGCAGCACAAAATGGGAAACTGAACTGCTGTGAGGCAGGGAGTGGACCCAGGGCTGAAAGGTCCAGTGAAAAGGTAGTCCAGAGTATGGGAGAGGAGTTGAGCAATAAGAGGAATATCTTTATAAAAGCAAAGAGAACAGCCCAGGACTCCCAGTGGAAAAACAGAGAAATGGAAATCCTCTCCTGGAGGGGAAACAGTTGCACAGAATAAGGAATCGTAGTTACTGTGCATGCCAAAAGCAAGAGGCAGGTGCAGAGAGACCTGAGAAAATCCAAACTGTTAGATATAAGCTGCTGTAAAGGTTTGGTATAAACTGGACCAAACATTGAACAAGAGCCTTAGATAGAGAAATTGACTTCCAGAGTTAGCACATCAAAACAATGCCCAGACATCAACAAAAGATCACAAGTTAAACAAAGAAACAGAAGCAGATGGTTCACTCAAGGGAAAAAAATTAAAATTTCAGAGGAAACATATACAGTGGAACAATGAGTCAAAGGCATTCAGTCAAATTTCTTAAAAAAAATTCAAGGATCTAAAGAAAATATGGATAGAAATAAACT